>BMAU01020615.1:0-230000 GCA_019973935.1 Trichonephila clavipes
ATAATCTGCAAACCTGTTAAATAATCCCCCTTTTCCCAAAAAATTTTCTGGAGTTTTATGCAGTCAGATTTTTCATATGCATACTATTTTTAAAAAAAGAGATTTTTGAAGTTATTTGAATTGATATGAAACATATCAGTAAAAATATTTTAAATAATTAAATTAACAGAAAAAATTGCCTTTTACAACAAGAAGCTAACAAAGAATTTTTGTTTGAAATTGCCTCAAATTTAAATGAGTGAGCCATTAAAATGTCTTCAGTATCAATGAGAAATGAATGTTTTGATGAAGGCTATATGACAAAGTCTGTCATTTTTTGACTGTGAATTCAAAGCAGCTTCTTTGGATACAGTTAACATCAGGTATCCAATTAATCAATAGATTTGCCACGCAGTGGTCTCCATCTGCATGGTATATATGTTCCTTAGGAAACCGTAAGAAAATATATGCGATGTGTATCGTTAATTTGAGGATATATTTCCCATAAATTTAAAAAAAACGCGTAAAAATGAAAACTCTCAAATATTTTCTCAAAAACCGTGCAAAAAGTATCTAGGAAATTCATGTAACATATTGTTACGTTGGATCGGGTTTCGATTATTTTATACAAAAACTATCACAAAAGAAAATAACAGTTCTTTAAGAGCGATGCGGAATTTATTGTTGAAATTAATCCTGAAGTACAGCATTGAGCAGCAATATTCACAGAGTAAATCCCAGGTCTTTACACCTTCAACAGCATTCTTGACATAATTATCGGTTTCTAAAATACACATAGATAAACGATTATTTACAAGCACAGGCAAACTAATCGGTAATCACGGTCAAAACAATTTTTAATCAATTTGTTGAATCAAGACTGACCATTTCGACGAGTCTACCCTATTTATAGACGTGAGGAAACTCCCAGAAAGATAATCACTTGCGTCGTGCAGCGTGGAATTAGTGTATTTCTCCACAAGTTTCTAGAAGAATCAGAGGGTCCCGAACTCACCAAAATGTCACCAAATTCACCAAATTGGCAGCCAATCCTTGGTTGTTAAATATGGTGCCAAGTTCCCATTGAATCCCCATTATAACGTAAGGGACGGTGTTGCTTGTGAATATTACAATTTTAACATGAAATAAATATAATATAGAGTAATATAAAATGCATTACACATCCAAATACAAATTATTTACACTATTTATATAAAATTCGTAAATAATATTTTATAAAACAAAACAATTCGTTTTTATTTAAAAAACTAAATTAATGCTATGAAAATCAGTTTCTATAAGTAACATACAAAAATTCAAATCGAAAGAAGGGATTTAAACTACTAACAAGTATTTTATTGGTACTTGGTGACAAGCGAAAGTGCGTTCATTGCAAACCGGATCAAAGTACCATCATCAGTAAATGGGTCAGGACATGTCCAGCACAACTGTCGGCCTCGATTCAAATGAAGAGCTTTATTCATTATGAAAGATTTCTTTGTCATCATAAATTGTCATGAATGCAATCAAATCGTCCAAGAATGAAAGACCTTTAATAGAAGGAAAAATACAATTATACTGAAGAACGAAATGCTGTGTTCACAAGTTGAAGTCCAGCAAAATAAAAGAAAAAAGTGATTATAAAATAGGGTATCCCCATAACTCAAGAAACAAAGAAAAACATGCCAATGAAGTAGACCTTCAAATCAGTACACGTGGGTGATTACACTGTCAGAACTAGAATTTAAAAAAAAAAATATTCATGGAAGAAAATTAGTGCTAGAGAGAACAAAAAGTTTGTAAAAAAAAAGTATATTGGCTAGCCGTGTTATTTTCAAAATCGTGTAAAAAAGTCGGGTGTATACTGGTGAACCGAAAATGCTCTGGCAAATGTTGGAGTTGCTGTGTACTCAGAGTTGTTTGCATTCTATGCCTTCTTTTGGTACATTTCCAACAAATTTTGACGGAGAACATGAGGTAATATAAGTTGTATTAGAACAAATTAGTGTTACAATAATTCAGCTCAAAAACATAGTTATGTTTTCAGACTCAAAACTTATTGATTCTTGCAGAACTCTTAATATTTTATCTTCTAGAGGGATAACTGAGGTTTTTTTGTAGCGGATCCTAGCTCATGTTGGAATAACTGGAAATGAAAGGGGGGATGAATTACCTAAAAAGGGAATTGAGATTTCGCAATAAAATAGCTTATCATTTTCTTCATTTAAAAGAATTATGAGAAATAAAATGAGAAAAAATTGTAATGGCAAACTATTAAAAATAAATTAAAAGTAAAAATTAGAGGGATTCGATATGTAATCTCCCAAACTCCATCTCAGTAACATCTTTCCGCCTAGAAACTGGACACTATAGTTTTGCTAAACAGTTGCATAGCATTGTTATATGAAATATAGCCGTCTGTGCACTGTGTGAAAACAGTATTTTGAGATGGGCAAAGCTCATTTGTCAAATTGTTCTTCATATTCAGATACTGATGAACTAGGGAGTTGATGAAATTGACACTCAGCAACTAATTTTTGTTTTTTTGCTGCCGCAGTTTTGAAGTTTATATAGTTCTTTAATTTTTCTTGCTCCAATCTCGTGCATCAAAGATGTACGGGGCACAGTCATGTAAAACATGTGCTTTTGCAATGAAAAAAAAAGGTTTTGAGAACAAGCTGTATACATTTAGGAACATTCAACGAATAAAAACTGATCAAGTAATGAACGCCTCCTTTTAAATTTAAAGTACCTGAAGAAAAGTATGTATTGAAAATTAAAAGTTCACATATATTTGTAAGTAGCAAAATGTATATGTTTATTCAATTTCGAGAAAGAAAAAACGTTTGCACTTTTTAAATACTATTTCTTCACATTTACTAATTCATAAATCTAGGCATTTATCCATTTTTCTTCAGATGAGAAAACACCTGCAACGGATACACAATTGGTGAAACAGTAAGAAAAGTTGCTTGGATATTTTGTCATTTTTAAAACATAATTTTGTCCAAAGAATACCAAAAAAATGCGCATTCCTCATAAAATGGATTAAGATCTAAACTGTTACCAAAATTCATCGAAAGAAGGAGTATTTCTCAATTTTTTTTTGGTGGTTTTATAGAAATCTCACTGAGAAAAAAGAAACTCGAGTCCACCAGTTTTAAAAATGCCACTTTGTAAAAGTACTTTTTAACAAGGATCGAAATAAAGTTTGGACTTGAATAGAACTAATTGGCCCTTTTATAAGACTTCAAAAAGGAAATGTCTTAGCTGCTGGCTTTCGAATTCGAATTAGAAAAGTCAGTGAACGAAATTTGTTCAGCTCACAGAAAAATCAAACTTTTAATCTGGTTAGAACTTTTTCGCTGGTACTTGTTCTTTTCTCTTATAGCAGCTAGTAAGCTTTCTGAATAGCATTACACTTGCAAATAGAATGAAAACTATTAAAAAGTACTTTTCCACAATTATAACTGTGCTTTTAGCTGATAATCTGCTTTCAATCCTCTTAATTTTACGTTGAGATAGTGAACTATTGTTCTTTACATCCCCTTTCACTCTCTTACAAATAACTAGCTGGATCTCATCAAAATAAATTATTCACTTCTTTTTTCTATTCATATTTATAAAACTGCGGGTCCAGCTACTGACTGAAACGTGGTATTAAAAAAATCTTCTACATATCATCATTCACTTTTCAGAAAGTTGATTATGATACATGTTATTCATACTTCAAAAAATTGTTAGTGTGTTTTCTATTTTCAGTTCAGTGACAAATAGTTTAAAAAATATAAGAAAAAAAATATTTGAAGAAATATTTAATAAATATAGTAGATGCATTTAAATTAAATACCTAGCATTTTGAAATTTCGTAAGCACCTAGTGACGAATAATACATAATCTTTGACCTGTTTTTTTTTCAGACATTTTTAAAACGCGATCTAACTTTTTCATGAGACTCAGACAAAAAATAATTACAAAATCGGAAAGATAATTTATTTCGTTACGATACGGTATAATTTATTTTTAAAAAAATTATCTTTTCTATTTTTTACGATTTTTTTAAAATGAGTCAAAATCGATACGTTTTTATGAGTATGATTTCTAAATCGTTCCGCTTGCATTTTCTTTCGTGCTCACGAAAAAATATTTTACTCTAAAAAAGTTCGAGCATTTCTCTTTCAGAATAAGTCATTTGAAAATTAAATGTCAAAAACTGTTTTTTTTTCCACGATTTTTCAAAAAATACTCAAAAATTTATTTAAATGCTTAATAACTTCTTTATTTATAAAAAATAATTTCACGAAACTTTTTTTCCGTATGTAGATCGATAATATCCGTAATCTGTACAAAATTTGATAAAATATCTTAAATATAATGGTTTTTTTTTAAAAAGTTGTGTTTTTCGTTCTGTTCCCTTTCTGCGAGAAATACTTAAGCATCATTTTTAAAGTTTTTTTTCCCTAGCAACGCCGGGCTAAGTGGAGGAGCTTGGGGGGAGGGGGGAAGTCATTTTGAAAAAGAGTATTAGAAGTGCTTATTTTGTGAAGGAAAGGGAAAATTTATAAAAGCAGGGAAAAACCTGTGCAACGCCGGGCCATGCAGCTAGTAATAATTAAAATCTGAGGTTTTATTGGCTTAATATACACTATATTAAAATATGGGTTCGAATCTCAGGGAGGGCATAGATGTTTGACAATGTACAGTGCCTTCGCGGCATGGGAGTACTCTAAACAGCCATCGAACCGCAAATCCTCTCATGCGATTGGTGGAAGGGGAAGAGAGGCGGGAGGCCCCTGGCCACCTCCCGGTGTTCTCCCTCAAAATCGGACTGGAGCCAAATCACATTGTCACCGGAATGGTGTTGAAAGCTATGTATAACGACAGGCGTATATGTTGCCCTTTGCCCAAAGATTTTTGTGGGCCTTGATTTGATTTTAAAGTCGAACAGTTGGAGTAAGTAACAACAACATATTAATATACCTGACAGTTTCTAAATTGAGTGGAACGACTTACTATGCATTTTAAACGACAAAAATTCACCCTTTAAATAATTTTAAAAAGCATAGATTTGATAAGAATATTTTTTTAATCCAAGGATATCTTTCAAATTATTTATAGCTTCTCAGATCTCGAGGCCAAAATCAAATAATTTTTTTAACAATAAAAAAAACGGTCGTTTTTAAACGTAAAAAAACTTATCTTCATTTATACCTTCAAGCCGTAAGAAGCTTTGTAAAATTTATCATTTAATCTTTGCACCAGCATAAAAGATAAAATATTTTGTATTTGAATAAATACATATAAATAAAAGAAAGTACAAAAATGCTGAAGTCCTGATGCATGCAAAAAATAAACAGGGATACAAAACACATTTTTTCCTTTTTTTGTCAAATAGAACTTAAGGGTAAAAGAACGATGCTATCTGGATTTGCCTTCTGTGAGATCAAAATCATCTCTCTTTACCCAAAAGAAATTTTTTGAACAATTCAAAAGCAGAAAAAAGAGTGAGAAGAGTTATCGGTTTTATCAAAATAGTTTTTGTGTTTTTCACGTAAGAAAAAAAGGGTTAGGGGAAAAATGAGAAACTGAGTAATTGTTTCTTTAAGACCTGGGGAATTATAAATTCCTTTCTTTTTTCTCCCTTGAAGATTCTACGTAATGTTCCAACATATTGAGGGATTGTCTATTCCAGTGTCCTGGAGAGGAAAATAAAAATTCCAAAACATAACATATAAAACAAAAAAAAAATCATAAAAGTATGTTAAGAAAAGAATCTGTACTTTATTTGTCTTTTCGCGTAATTCAAAATAACCCCTAAGGTATAAAAATAAAATTTTTCAAATTTTTTATTTTATATAAAAAGCGAAACCCCCTTTGAAAATGTATGATTATTTAACTCTTTTACATGAAGCAATGCAAATACGAAGCATGCTTTTAGAGAATTAATTAAATAATACTTAAAAGAACTTGCATTTTCAATTAAAAAATAAATGAAAAAATGTTATTTTGTTAAATTTAATTTTGATTGGTTAATGTTCTAAAATTATTGAAATAAATGCTCTAAAGTGATGAGAAGCTATGTAATTAATTTGATATAATCCAGTAAATAATTGTAACTCTTTTTCACTAACACAAACGCTCCCTAACACAGTTTTTTTCAAATTTAATTATTATGGAATAAAAGCTTTTGTTTCAGAAAAATTCGCTGATTTATTAAGTAAGTGAGAATTAACATCGCACTGTTCAGATACACGAGGGTTTTTGGTGACGGATCTCGACATTTTGAACCATGGTCAAGTGACAAGGACGACACATAATTTGACACCCCCACTTCTAACTTCCCCACCACATCAATGAGAAGTCGTTTAAGCTTCGACATATTTAATGTGCATTGCTTCCCTACACGGTGGTTCTTCAGAGGCACAGGGCTCGAGCTCATGACAAGCCAGCCACGAATCCGTTACCATGACCACTAGACTGCCGCGGTCACCACAGATTTAGTAAAAAATAAATATTGGAACCAGCCCTTATATATTTCAATAAAAAGGAAGTCCAACGTAGTGAAAGAGATGTGTGCTTGTACAATTGGATATTTCGCGGAGAAAAAAAACTTTTCTTCAATATATTAGTGAACCCTTTTGAATTTCCAGTTAAGTATTTTTAAGAAACACTTCCAAGTTTTCTCCGAGGTCATGCGAATGTTTCTGATGAGTGTAGTAGTGACCTGCATCCCTTCTGATTATGTCAGATAAATAAAGTTCAATTCTATATAATAGCTAACTTAACTCAGTGTCGAAACAATCCATGAGAGCCAAGGCCTATTGTGCCCAACTCAGTATACGTGACCTTGGGCCCTGAGCAGATGTTCCGGTCAGGTGGACAGTATGAGGCAAATCCCCCAGTGTTATGTTCCCAAGTAACCTTAGTGCTCATTTAAAAGAGAAATGCATCAGTTTAAAGAGAATGCAATACTGAATCCATATAGAAAATTAGTTCAAATATTTGCATCAGAAGAAAAATTAAGCTTCAATAACTACTGATATACATTAGATACTGTTGATTAGATACACAGCGAATTTTCATTACTTAGTAGGGTAGCCTATATTTTCTATTACAGAATCCCACCGATGTTTCATTGAGCGGAAAACTGTTTTAAGATCTTTATTACAAGATAACAGTAAACAGTTATAGTCTCAATGAGTTCTCTTTTATTTGATGGGCGCCTCATGCGGACAAGAGTTTTCAAACGGTGACACACATTTTCAACAGGATTGAGGTCAGGATTGATTCCTAGCCAGGCCAACTAAAATATTTATTCAGGAAGCAATGACGTAAAATAAAAAATTAGAATGACCACCTAGAAAGATTTTTGTGCTGCGAGAATGTGGTATTTCCTATGCTGAAATTGCAATACAGATGAGTGGTTCAGTGACTACATCTGGAGCCCGAAAGTTTTGCTTACAATGTCAAGAGACAAATTCAATAAAAAACAAAACAGTGAAAGTCTGAAAATGTTGCCCTACATCTTCTGAGGGCAAAAGAACAAAAATACTATATCTCCGAGATAGAAGAATATCATGAACTCCTATCTGAAATGTTTCGAGTGATACTGGTGTTTCTATCAGTTCAAGAGCAATCAGAAGATAAGCAGATATTAGACTTAGAGGTAGAATTTCACGAAACTCTTTTTACCTCAATTTTCAGCAACGTAAAATACGACTACAGTGGTGAGAGTAACACATTTATAGGACAGATTATCAGTAGTAGTTCATAACTTATGTGGAGTAATGAAACTAAAATATCGTCATTTGGCAGAGATGGGTGAAAATATGTAAGATGTAAAATACATGAAAAGTTACATTCTGACTGAATTCAGGCAACTGTAAAGAATTTATTTTGTTTTATGTTTGGGCCATGCACGTCAGCAAATGGTTTTAGTCGCCTTCATGTCAAGAAGGGACACTGAATGATAGAAAATACATCGGTATTATTCTAGAATCCAAACTTCTATTCCCCATCAGGAATCTTTTTCCCAACAATTTTATTTATTTTTCAGCAGGATTCTGCTCCTTGCCACCCAGTAAAATTGTTCTAAGAGTGCTTTCCAGCAAAAAGCATTTAATTATGTGACTCGTTTGAAAACTCTTGTCCGAATGAGGCCTCCTAAAAAATTAAAGAAGAATAATTGAGGTTATAATTATTTACTGTCGTCGCGTAAAAACAAACGAAGAGCTTAAAACTATCGTCTTCGATGTGAAGCTCTAATAAAAAATAAAGAGGTGGCTTATGAAGGCTACTAAGCACTGCAATCATCAGTATCTAATGTATATCGATAACTATTACAATGATTTGAGCTTTGGATTTAATTTTGAATTCTGTACTAAAAGATATGCACGGGTGTTCATTTAGTGAAATGCAACTTTTTCTTTTAGCATTCAAATTTTTAAAAATAAAAGCAAAAACATTTTCATATGTGGAAACAATTTTGGCCACCACTGTACGTATGGCTCAGTTATATTTTTCCAAAAGTTATATTCTTGTTAGCATCTCGTACCAGTAATTTTTAGAACCCAGTTTTTTTTGTTTTGTCTTATTTTAAAATTATCCACATCCTCTCATGACGTTTTCAATAAAAAAACTTATTTTGCAACGATTTTAAGTTCGTTGAAGATGCTCGGATTAATAATTAAGCATAGAATTTATTCAAAAAAGCATTTTGCCCCATAATAATCTTGAAAAGTTTTAAGAACATAAATATAATCATAAAAAGTTTTTACTTCTACCCAATGGGCTATTTTTAATCAAATTATTAGTCGAAATGACATCACAGACCTCGCATAAGATTCTTAAAAAGTAGCTGAAATAATCAAAGTGAAAATCTAAAAATTTTGCTTTTTGAATTAATTTTTTTTTCAGTCTTAGGTACATGAATGCGCGCGTCTCGGTGTTCTCTCAGAAAACTTTCTCAATCTAAAACTTTTCAAACACGTTGATAGATCACTCTTTCGAAACGAACAGTGAAAATCCACTCTAGTACGTATTTAGACTGAGCCCTTAAGACTTTGAACAGTGCGGAAGAAAATTTTACTCACGGTTTTTTTCAGCCAGCTTCTCAAAAAGGAGTGATATGATGATGAATGACCTTAAAGTATTTGACTTGTAAGCTGCTTGAAGGCGATCTTCGAAAAAATAACAGTTATCTGTAAACACGTTAAGACATTTTTCTTCTTTATGAACCAAAGTTTTCAAGCAAATACGTGCCCTTAAATTCCATGAAATAATATATTAAAACGCAAAAAGAATGGACGAAAAGTAACTATATAATTTTTCTGTAAAAAAATTCGATACGTGAAACAAAACTCAATTAAACGTACAACGATGCCTTGTATTACTTCGCTTTTAATTTTTTACTGAACATTTTTGGATGTGACAAAAATGTTTCAAATAATAATTTTATAAAAAAAATTTAAAATAATTTTTTCTGACATATAAAAAGAGACTAAATCATTACATTTAAAAAAAGAGATACATGACCATTGATAGTGGGATGATTTTTATTTCGCACCATTTTATTTTCGGACTTTCCGTGCGCCAGATTGGGAAAACTGCCCACTGTGCGTCGCACTGTTCAGCTACACGAGGGCTTTCGGCAACGGACCTCGCCATTTTGAACCATGGTCAAATGACAAGGACGACACCTGTGAAGGTACCCCTTCCCCTAACTACCACACCACACCAACGGCAGGGGTTTCATAAAATCTAACAAAGTAGTCTTTCGTATCATAGATTCCACTCCCCCCTCAAGATGTGCTCGTAGCAAACTACTAATTTTTTATTCCTTGTTTTGTTGAATAAATAAGCTATTCGTTGCAAAACTTGCAACCCTTTTCAAATTAAACTGAGGCTTTCTGTCGAAATTCCAACCTCCATTTGATCTTCCTATTTATCTGGGTCTAAAGACTGAAATTCTTCTAAGATTTGCTCTTGGCCATGCATTTGCATGAGCTCATCAATTGTCAGCTCCTTGTTGTGGAAATCCAGTAGTTCTTGAACGCCATCATTATCCACTTCTAAAATTATTTCTTTGGCAAGATAGATCACTTCTTCGATTACATTATCAATTTCACATCAGGCCCTGGCATTTACTCCGTCTAAATTTAAGTGATGCGTAACTCCGGGATCGTTAAGTCGATGTATTGTTGCACACACATATTCAGAATATAATTCGCTCAAAATTCATAAATAATGGTATAAAATAGTTACGGCGCATGCTTCAAATAGAGAGTCATCTGTATATTCTATATACTGCTGATGATATTATAATGTCAACAGAAAAATATACCCAACGACGGTCAACACAAGAGGGAATACTATAATTTTGCAGAAATTGCAATATGTATATGTAGACATATACATATATATATATATATATATATATATATATATATATATATATATATATATATATATCAGTAAATATATTAAAAATAAGACTAATAAATCCTAAAACATCTTAAGAACAAACCAAAAGAACCAAGAACATGGAACCATTACAAACAAAAAAAAGAGAAATTCAGCTTGAGTGGAAAAAACTGTTATTTCCCTAGCTGTCACTGGCTTAGGACAGTGAAACAGGGTTAATCAGTATTTTATGAGATTTCAACCTTCCCCTACAGCGGAAATTTTCGACACAATAGCATAGGAGGTAAACCAAGGCAAAGGCTCCAAACCCCCACGTGGTGGAATATAACATCAATAGAATATAATTGGAATATTAAATTATTATAGGAATCCGGGTGAAATAGACAAATATAAATATGTATATCAAAAATATTTGCAAAAGAGGTTAACAATGATTATGACCATAAGTAATAATAATGAAAATGTGCGAAGAAACTAAAATCTTACCCGATGTATACAGATTCCCTTCATGTACTGACGCCAAGCACAAGAAAACAGCATAACTAAGAATAATGGCACCATCTATATATATTTTAGTAACTTAACTTAATATAAGAAAATTAAGAATAGTATATACAATAAACTAAATAAACATGAATAGATTGAATAATAATAATAAAATAGCTGTAATGTTGAAGACATATATTTATATATAAAATTATCTGAATAGTTATAGTCTCTCTCTCTCTTTTAATATATGTATATATAAATATCTAAATATCTCTCAAAATAAAAGGTACTAATATCTCTACAGTAATTAAAGGTTCCCCCTAAAAGTAAGTTCTGCGGTGACTCCTTCCCTCTCAAGTCAAAACTAATAATGGCAACAGTGAAACAAGGCAAACTGTCCCCTATGGAAATGTCTTTGAAACCCAGTTGTCTAAAAGCGTTATCACACTTATGCGTATTTGGAGCAATTTTGCATTCACGTAACTGTTTGCTTTGGAGCAATTTCTGCCCAGTTGCCATAGCAACGGCTTCGACCAACTTTTCTCTACTGAACTGAAAGAATTGCTCGAAATTACTTCCAATGGAGTTTTCATCTCCCTGCGTCATAACCAAGATGGTGGTAAAGATGGTAGCCACAGATTCCTCAAATGTATCGGAAACTTATGTATAATATTTTAAATAAAAATTGCTCATTATTTCTGTTTCGTCAACAAAAGTGCGAGCGAAATAAAAGAAATAATACTGAATGTTCGGTCCGAAGCAGAAAAATTGGTAAATAATTTATCAATGCGGATAGAACACGGCTGACGCCTGAGCGTGTCTTTTCTTTACGGCAACCCTTCACCCTTATAGCTGCTCGAAAAATTTCCTAAAACGGTTGTGCGACGTTTTTCGAGACATGCTGGGGGATAAGGCTTTAAAGCGTAGAAAGTTCGGTAATTCAAATCACAAGCCCAAACCATGGTTAAATTCATTATTAATATTTTTAGAAGAAACAAAAAAAATCTATGATTTTCTTATTCCTTTAATTTCAGTTATAACTGAGTATTTTTAGTGGCAATCCTTCATTGCATTCCTTCCATAAAATCATTTATAAATTCAAAAAGAAATTGTTTCATTGCAGAACTTAAGTTATTATGAAGTGACTTGAGCTATACTTTTACAAAACCAAAAGTAATGAAATGGTGGTGGTGAGAGGGATTATTTCAATTTTAAGTAGGCATTGGTGGCAAATTTCCATGTTGTTGGATAATAATAGATGCTGTTAAAGAAAACATCAAGAAGATTATTCCTCTCCAAAGTCACTTCAAACGGTGAGAAGAAAAATTTTTTAGCCACCGTTTCCTCAAAATAGTAGAGAAGGGCATTAACGTTGGGAGTCAGATGTAATAGGGGTTAATGTTTCCCGGAAGACACAAAATCCTATTTTGAAATGATACAAAAGTGCAGAAAGAAGTATATTATAAATGCTCCTGGCATTTATACACGTTGCTAAGCAGAGCACTTATAGGTCCTGTCTAGCCAAAACTAAGATTTAATGTTTGTAATGAGCCATGCCTTGAGGGTTTCCTTTTAGAACTAACTCGAGGTTGTGTTCGTTATAATGTTTTTGAAAGTTTAACAGCCGTCATCAACTTATGAAATAAACGTGATATGCAGAGCAGTAGTTGTGTATAAAAGGAGTTAAAAAATTAGTGAGAGAGGGATAGTATTTATACTGTCAGATTGATTGATTGATTGAATATTAACGCCGCACTGTTCAGCTACACGAGGGCTTTTGGCGCCGGACCACGTAATTTTGAACCATGATCAAGTGACGTGGACGACACCTGAGCTGGCACCCCCTCTCCTAACTACCACACCACACCAACGGGAGGACGTTTCAGCTCTCGACAGATTTAACGTGCATCGCTGCCCTACACGGCGGGTCTTTAGTGGTACTGGGCTCGAACCCGTGACAAAGCAAGCCATGGTCCGATACCTATACCACTCGGCTACCGCGGCCACATTTATACTGTCAGAGATATAGCATTTGTGTTCTATCGGACAGATATAAATGCTTTGCTTAGACCTAGGCGTTTATTTTTAATGAAAGTAAATCTTATTGTGAGGTTAACTAACTATGTTAAAATTGGACTCCAATTTAGTTCGTATGCGTTTGTGGAGAACCATCATCAGTTAATTGGTAAATTGGTTACAGAGAGTTTGTGTCGAGAGTTTAAGTCGTTTTGTGCTTGCATGTGTATTTAAATTATTTCGAATGGAATAGTTAATTTAATCTCCCTTTCCAGATTTGCTTGTTTAATAATTAATAAATTGTGCGCTACTTAGAGGATTTGTTACATGTTTACATATAAGCAAAATGCATGCATATACATATCTTAAGGGGCTTGCTGCCAAAACTCCAAGTGCCATTAGACATCCCAATGAAGCAGTGACAGAACATTCTTCTACAAGTAATTAAGATCTCGATTATTTTTCAGATTAACTGGAGACATGATTCATAATTAAAATTACACATTAACAACTAATCACACTTCTCACAAAGTAAGGACACATTTATCACTTAAAATATAAATGATATAATAATAGTTTTACATTTTATATACAATGCTTAGAAATGCATAATGAACATCAAAAATTTTCATTGCCATTAACGAGCGAAGACATATCTTGTGACTTTTTTTTAACTTAAACTTTCTCCATAATTTTTATTCGGTATTCTTAGAATCATGTCACAAAATTGTTTTATATAGCTTAAGATTTTGTACGCTTCTTGCGCAACTCAAGGCGAAGATCTTCTCCGTGGTGTTTTACATTGAGAATAGTGCTCAAATATAAACAAGAAATTTTAAATACAGGGTGTTTATAAACGAATATAGGAGTTTTAACGCTTCATAGTATTTATTACATTTAACTTACAAGTACAATTCATACATCGAATGAAATACCATCTGAAACAATTTTCTTTGCACTCAAAACGTATGTTAATTTGTCCTCTTCCCCACCGATCAGCGCGCTAGTAGAAAAACGGTGACTAGTGAACAGAAAACTTTTGTGCTCCCCAGTTTGGGAAGACAGAATCTGCTTTTACTGTGCAACGAGCGTTCCGGTGGACAACTCAGTGGACATTTGAACACTCATAATGCATGCATCTGGAACTTATAAAATCCTCATAGGGTTCTAGAATCGCAACGAGACTCACCTAAATTGAATGTTTTTATGCCATATCTCTCTACGGAAAGTGTATGAGCATTTCGTTTTCGGAGAACCAACTGTAACTGGTTCTGCCTATCTTGATGCGGTACAACTATGGCTATTTCTCAATTGAAAGAAAGTGAACCATATAATTTAATTTGGCAGCAAGATGGTGCACCGCCTCACTGGCATTTCCTAGTACGCGATTGGCTGAACATCACTGTACTCGACCAATGGATTTTCTGCTAAGTGCCTCACAATAAAGCTACTCTCTTTTGCATGACCTTCACGGTCACCTGATGTGACGCCACGTGATTTTCGTCTGTGGGGGTTCAATAAGGAGCATGTGTACGTACTTCAGCTACTAGCTGACATTCCACTTTTAAGACACAAGATTGAAGCAGCTGTTGCAAGAATTACCTCAGACACACTCTCCTATTAACTTGATGTGTAACGAAGGGGACTCACATTGAACATTTATAAGCTTGTAGTAAAACTGTTTCAGTTACTCTTTCATTCGATATATGAATTATACTTGTAAGAGTTATATGTTATAAATCCTATTTAGCGTTAAAACTCCGATATTCATTGAGAAACACACGGTATATTATCTTGGTTGTGCAATATAAAACTTTTCATAAATGTGAAACAAGATTTTGAAGCATTATGTAAAACTCCATCGTTGTATCGCAAAATTATTTTCATGTTACTGGCGCACAACTACAAACTATATTTCTTGAAACAAAAATTTTAGAGTACCGAAAGACTTTTTATGATTTACTGAACGATAAATCTGGAAATAAAATATATTGTATCATTCAAACCAAAAATGTAATTAAAAAAACTAATTATTTAAGATAGTTTTCAAACAAAGAAACAAAATCTAGTACTAGATTCTTAGAAACATTTTACTCTCGAGAGAGATATGAGTTTTTATTTTTAAAACGAAAAGAGAATCTTGATTACTGTGTACTTTTTTTTTCAATTCCAAAAGAAAGAATTTAGATTTCAAGAGCTGTCGGCGTGTTTTGCTAAGAGAAAATTGAAACTTGCTTTTTTTTAAAGTTTGTAGTAGTTCCGAAATGTGTGACAAAAAGCTCCCAACTGTGATAACGTGGAAGAACATACATGCAAGAGATACCTTAATGAACGGAAGTCATTTCCTCATTTTGTTTTTACTTGGCTTTTTTTAATATTATATTTTTTATTCATTTCATTTGATTCTTACACTATTTTTTATTTGATGCTATTTCATGGGACAAAAATTCTGCAAATGTAACTGACGGTTGTTTATAGTAAAAGCTATCCAAGTAACCGTATATTACTCAGAATTACTTCTGCTGCGAAATTTCATTACATTTGAATGAAAATTCGGACTTGAATAAATTACGGCAATATAATTCGTATCAATGGGGCAGAAGAGTAATTAATTTAATCTACAAATATGAGTATAAAGAAACCAATTTCCAGAAATTTTAAAAGGATCAACAAGAATGAAGTACGTTAACCTTGAAAAAGGCACCTCAAAAACACCACTTGCCGTAAAATCTGGCGTATATATGATGCGAACCTATCCTTGCAGGCGTATTGTTTTCATTTGGAGGTATGTTCGCCGTATAACGCGCGTTCCCCCTTTTTTTCGAAGAAAACTGAGTCTGTGTAATGATTCGTGGCATTTTCCCTGACTTTTCTTCTGGAACTGCAACTCATTCCTTTAAATAAACGGTATTTAGAAGTAAAAGAAAATTATGTTCATCTCTCTTTTGTTATATTTAAAAAGTTATCGTTTTTACACCCGGCGTAGAACGCGCAGCCTTCAGTTTCGATCTTATTTTTTTGTGTTCAAAGTGCGCGTTCTACGCCGGATTTTACGGTATATAAAATGGTTTGCATACCTTAGAACCGAATTTAGATTCGAATAAAAAGTTGTAAGTCGCTCTGGTTGAGAATCGGATTTATTCATTGGCAATACTATTTTCACTCAAATGGCTGGGAAAAATTTCAATGGACTTATGCAAAAATTTCAACCAGTGTTCATATAGTTATTGAAAATATGTAAAATATATAGCATGCACTCTATTTGTATGTACTGTTGTCCTATCAATAGAGTTATATTTCTAAATTTATCACATTTAATAGGGTCGTAAATCTAGGTAAAAGTACACTGGTGCTCAAAAATTAAGGTTACAAACACAAAAAATCTTAAAATATAAAATCTTAATGGGGATTATTTCTAGCAATATGTGAATTAGATATAAAAAAAATTTCAAAGTACGCTCTGTAATAATTAACAAATTGAATGTCTAATAAGGAATGCGGTTACTTCTTGCTGCTGCACAGGCTACAAAAGAAGCTCTCATGTAACAAATTAATTATTAATTTTATCTTGCGGCCACAATCACCACTCTTCTATAAGAGTTGATTTTAACCTGGCGCGTGTATGAAGGTTACTGACGTTTAACAATGGCCCTGCCTAGAGCATTCCAAACATACTCGATGGGATTTAGGTCAAAAGATTTTGCTGGCCATTCCATCTGGCGAACACTTTCTTCCTCAAGAAAGTCATCGACAAGGTTAGCTCTGTGCGGCGTCGCATTAAAATAAATCTACAGCAATTGATCCTCGGAACAGTATCTCATGAGTTTCAACAAGTTCTACTTTATATCGTTGTGCAGTAACAGGATCCGCATCAAAAATATGTTGCGGTTTACGGCCTTCTAACATAGTGTCTTCTCAAACAAGAATTCCACACCCACCAAATTGATCGGATTCTCATATGTTAGAAGAATCGTAGTGAGTCCTAGGCTCTCTTCAAATAAAAACTCCACAAGAATTCCCATTGGTACTGAACCTGGACTAATCGGTGAAAAGTAAACGGTCCTAATTTTGATTTGTCCTATATTATATTGATATTCATTATTTATTAATTAATCTTGATTGTTGTCAATATCTTCTATATCTTTCATTTTAAATACATTTCAATGTATTTCAAAACAATTCTTTAAAAATATTGTGTATCATTAAATTACCGCTAGGCCGCCATCTTGAATTCCATTCCAACTACAACAGGCACTGCTTGGCGTAATTTCTTTATTGTGTCAAGAGCCGCTTGTCGCCATGCCCCGAATATCAAAATAGTTCCTTCAATTCATGACTACATTCATTTTTAAGTCAACTAATCGTCACTTAAATATATTTTCAAAAAAACCATGTGATAGAGGACTGAATAACTTTCTACTACTCAAAGGTTTCTCCTATGACGAGACACTAACTTTTAGGGAAGGAAATTTCAAGCACCGGCTGACTTAAAATGACATCTAATCACAAAGCCGGTTACTTTGTTCCGAAAGAAAATGCAACAAAAACAATTCAATACATGAACTCAAAAAAATGCGCTTAACTCCATTACTAGTTAGAATATTCAGGTGTCTAACATACTATTTGATTTCCAAGTCACAGCTGTCATTTTACGCTTCAGACAATTTTCTCTGCAGTGAAGATTTCCACCAAAAACAATTTTAGTTTGTCCATTTTCGTAAATTTTCAACAGGATTTTGGCATGCGACAAAAACGTGGGTGCTCCGCGGATTAAGCAAAATACCTCTTGACGTAGCAAAAATGAGAGAGACAAAAGAATGGGAACAAAAACAAAACTTTGAAAAATAAGGTTCCCAAATTTAAAAAAAAACATATCGACAGTAAAAAAAACATAAAATAAATCTTAGAACTAGAAATAATTTTTTCACTACTCTTACTTTAATAATAAAAAAATCATTTTAAAAAGCTGAAGTAAAAAAAATATTTTTTTTATAATTAACTAATATTAGACAATTTTGATTCATACCCATTAAGTAAATACCACATAATTTTTTTAGAATTGTATTCTTCCCTCTGTTTAACAATAAAATACTTTTTTTAAAAAATGACAAATTGCAGTTGAAGAAAAATAAAGATTTGTGTGAGTGTGTTATTTTTTGCATCCTTTTCGAAATTACTCACAAACATTATTCTAAATATTGCTAACCTAAAATGTCAAATAAATATTACTAACGTAAACTTTAATTAATTATTAATAACAAAAGAAAATATTACAAAACTGAAATGAAGAAATATAATTTTCTCCAGCAGAAAAATTCATAAACCAGTAACTATATTTTATTAATTTAATCCGTCACAAAATCCGCCAAATTATCTTAATTCCAATATTTTTGAAGTGGAAATTAATATAACTTTTTTTTATCAACGAGTGAATTCATCCAAAACATTCAAATGTATTCCCAAGCTGAGTTTTTTTGCAAGGAAAAAAATATAAAAATAAAAAATTGCTATCTACAAATGCTTTGTATGGAAAGATAAGACCTTGTCAAAAAGCTCACCAAAATGTTCATATATGTTGTTTTGTAGTGTTTTGAACAAACGATTATCAATTTTTCATTAAAAAACGAGAGAGAGAATAATTCTAATTCATCTCCACGTGTATTCTACAGTTTAATTTAAACAAAAACAGATCTTGAACACTATTCTTTGAAAACAATTCTTTGAAAATAAATATTTTACAGAAAAACTAAAAAGAACACAATAAAGTCATAAACTTGTTAGTTTCAAACATGAGTAATAAAAAAGTAGTGGTATACTTAAAGGTTTTCTATTACAAACTATACTTTCGACATTTTTGATACATTTTACTTAAAATTATTTACTTTACCTAAATATTTTGAGTGATAAATTATTCAAAATATTTAATAATATGAATTTAATGTTCTCTAGAATCATAATTTCAATTATGAGTTTTTAGAGGGATTCCTAATATTCAAAAATCAAACAGCCAGAGCTATAATTCTAATCTAATACTTAAACTGAAACAGCTATGGAATCAATTTTATATTTTTTAAAAATTGACAACATTTCTCTCTTCTTCTATCAAGAACTATACCGACAAACTATGACTGGTTAGTTGAATGATATTTACTTTTTTAGCTGCACTCAGGTCTTCGAACTATAATTATTTTCGTTCCGGTTAAGCTAAAAATATTACATATATATATCAGTTCAGTTTCTCGGTTCCATTCCGAATGAATAATTTTATTTTACATATGTTCTTATTTGGACTAAAATTATAACAAAGTAACTGAAGATACTTTGAACCAAAATAAACCGATATTTTTTTTCGGTTCAATTCTGGTTTTCGTTCCGACCAAAAACAGCGGTCTTTTCGGTTTTCGGTTCAGTTCCGGTTCGAAGCCCTAACTACATCAATGAATGGAATCACGCTTGCATGAAAAAAAGTAACTTTTAAAAATAATTTCTTTTTGAACCGGTTAAAAATCGAAGTGATAACTTTATCTAAATTTAATGCATGTTACAATTTACCGAACGAAATAATTTTTATTCACAGAAACAGAAATATTTTTTACCGATGTCTACTAAAACGTGTCATGCATGTCGCACACCTTTATCATTTTTTTCCTTCTTTTTTGTCTCGTGTATCATTCCTTCGACATCTCAATTCCTCCGGTAAATTTTACAGAGAAACGAAGGCTTCGCCTGAAAAATCGCTTTGCAGAGGAAACCATTACACTCCGCTTTTTGTGGAAAAAGAAGTCGTTTAAAAGGAACTGCTTTTATTTATCGGTGAATTTATTTCTTCACCCATTCACTCAACACGAAGAAATTTTGAAATAGATGTCTTTCATAAAAAAAAATATCTTCGACTCGGTTTGCTTCTCTCAATATAACATCCAGGAAAAATGCGTGGGAGCATTTCCGGAAAGATGGGACTGGTGCTACGCATCTCTAATAATTCTTCTCAAAAATAAATTTTTAGAAAAATGTAAGCATCAGATAGAGCCAGAACTTTTCAGAGAGGTTCTGCAAGAGAGAACATCGTATTTCTCACACACAATGCATTTTGATACATATTCTCCATAAACAGCGAACATGTTAATAAAATATTTTATTCCTGGGCAGCATAGATTCCGTAGGAAACATACACATTCGATTTTTTTTTAAATTTTAAACACTGTTAGAAGCAAAAAATCTTTGGAGAGAAAGCTGATTTGAAATGAATAAGCATCTCACGGTCGAAAATATTACTTTTTTGAAGAAAGAGTAAAAACACAAGTTATATAAAAAAAAAAATAAAGTCAATTCCTACTTAGGTCAACAAAGTAAAATTTTACTTAGTTACTTTTTATCAAATTGTTACAATTAATATAAATATGTATATTCATATGGTAGAATCGCAATATTAAGTGGCAAAAAAAAAACAATTTTCCTATTTTTGTAGGATTTTGGACAGTTATTTTTTGTTGTTACTATTTATTCATTAATTAAATCTAATTATTCTAATAAAATATTACAGTACAAAAGAAATCACATTCTCAGATATTAGGCCATCTCAGTTGGGATTCGAACTCACGACCTTTAGATTAGAAGTCCAACGCGCGCTATCCATTGCGCTACAGGGACACAAAAAACGATTTTCCTATATATATATGCAGTTGTACTATTATTTGCGTTTGTTACTATTTATTCAATTTTTGATTTAAATAATCAATTAGTATTAGTATTAACAGAATAATCTGTTTATTTTTAAAATCAGAATAAATAAAAATGAAGAATAACAATTAATTAATTAAATGAACATTTAAACGTCGTTGTCTAATTGGCTCTCATTATTTTTAAAGGAATATAACGGCTCTGTCGATATGCGTCTGTTTCCCTTGCGGTCTAAACGTCTTCTATGGTTCTCACATCCCTTCTCTCGCTGCCTCTCTCCGTCGGGGACATTGTCCTCTCGTTTCCTTTCGAAGCCATCTGCTGGGGGATGCTACGGGGGCTTGTAGTAGCGCGTAGCGCCATCTACTTCACAATCGACCATCCTGAAAATGAGCTGACCACAGCGCAGGAAAATCCAAAATGCTGTAAGTAAACCTATAAAACAAAAATGGAAAACAGTGAAAAGAAAAAATAACAAGTACGATGCTTTCCAATACTTCACACAAGTGTTGTTTTTCTGGAAGTGGGTCGTCATTGCTGTTCACAGCTATTCCAAAAAAAAGCTATAAAAAGGGAAAGAGAAAAAGGAGTTCAGTCCGTTATTCAAAGTTCCGTTGACAGAGAGTCACAGTGGGAGGTACTCAAATTGCAGTCGTAAAATCGTCAGGCATGAGCGGTAGACCACCTCTTCATGAAATCAACAGGTGTGGATGCAAGATGAGGGTCTTCGTGTTGACCAACCTTTTCCACTTTTTATCTATCATGGGGTTTGACGGTCTTAATTAAGTAGGGTCTGTAGAAATTGGGTCATAATTTGAGTCGTGTTTCGAACTGGGTTCTTTTGATTGTCACTGGTTCGTCTTTTTTATATATGTGTTGTTGGTTGCGTTTTTTCACGAACTGTGCTTTACTCTTGTTTGGCTCTTTCAACTTCGAATCCGAAATGATGGAGTTAAGGAAATCATTCTGTCTAAGCAAATCATTTTTCTCTTTGGCAATGGCTTGATTCTCATCACTATCACTTATTTTTTTAGCATTTCTTCCACAAGACTTTCGCTTCTTAGTTTTGCGCTTGCTAGGCTTAATTTCTCGTTCTTTAGTTGACATCAATGTTTTAGGATGATCGTTTGATTCCATTAGTTCGTTTACCATGAGTATTTTTTCTGTTAATGAAGCACATTCAATTTCTTTTTCAACAAGTCGCTTTTCTATAATTTTAAATGTTTCTCGTAAAATCTCGTACTTTTCTTCAAGTTTAAGTAACTTGTCAAACTTTTCAAAATTTGATTCTTCTAATTTATGCAATTTATCTAATAACGCGGTTTTTTTAAGGATAATGTAGATGTGTTACGTACGTGCATTTCCAAATTTCTACATTTATCTTCTGCATTTTTTAATTTTTGTTGTAATACTTCTAGGGCATTATCCTTTAATTCCGATTGGTTATGTGCCTTAGATACATTAATCAAATTAATAAAATGATCCTTTTTCTTAGGTATTAATTTTATACTATTTGCACTAATTTTAAATTCAGTTTGTTTTAAAACATCAGTTCCAATAATTACATCAATACCTGTTTGCGAATTGTCAATAACATAAATATCCGTCTCATAAATTTGTTACCTTCAATATCAAGAGTGGATTTAAAAGATCCAAAGGGTTTAATTTCACTCTTACCGAACGAAGTTAATTTTATTTTCGTACGATTTAACGTTGGTCTTCCAAGAATATGATAAACACTTTCGCGTATTAAAGTAATAGTACTACCCGTATCAATAAGAGCATCAAAATCATAGCCATTTATTTTAACAGTTTTACGCATTTCTAATGAGGAATTGATTTCAAAAACAATTTCACTAACAACCTCATTAACAGCTTCATGTTTAACATCAGGTTTTTTAAATACACACTGAGAGATTTTATGACAAAACTGGTTACAATTAAAACATTTTAAACCTTTATTTTTATGGTAACATTCATTAGAAGTATGATTAAATAATCCACAATTATAACAACGTATACGTTCATTACTCTTATTAGCAGTAGCATCATTAAATTTACCTTTTTTATGAAACTTATTATCAGAACACATATTTTTATTAGATGTAGGAAAATCATACTGTTTAACATTTGTACGCTTATTTTCATTATCAATACTATAAGAATTATTTTGCATAAAACCTTTTCATATATCTTTAACTTTTCTTTAAATTCTAAAATACTTTTACATGCATACAATATCAATTTATTATGATTTGAATCAGTTATACCACTTATACAATACATAATTAAGCTTTGGTCGTCTAAACGAAAGTGTGCTTTTGAAGCAATTTCTCGTATGGCCAAAAAATATTCAAATAGAGATTCTGCAGGGCGTAATTTCCGTTTTTGCATTTCCTTGTGTACGTCGTAAGAACAAAATAAATCTTCAAATTCTTCAATTAAGGCAGCTTTAAGAGAACTATACGATATAATGTTATGAAGATATTGGATAAAAGTCTTTGCAGGACCTTTAAGTAAACGTTTAACACAAATAATTTTTGCAAATCAGATATGTGTGGGACAAAAATAAAGTTTTCTTACACATCGCGAAAAAAAGCTTTAACACTGTAGTTATCATTTCCCGTAAACGACCTCATAGTTGAAAAAAAGGTCCTTTAACAAAAATGCATTCTCCTCGTTTCCTCTTTAGCTTTGATTTCGTTGTGTTTGAAGGAGGGGAACAAAAACATTCTGTGGAGAGGGCGAGTGATAAATTGGTGGGGTGAGGGATTGTTAATTGTTGTCGTTCGTAGATTCTAGAGGAAACGGCCCAGAATCTCCGTCTTCATCATCCGTCAGTTGTTCGGTAATTTTTTTTAAAGATGTAATTTCTGATAAGTTTATAAATATATGTTTACTTAATTCTTTGGCGCTTCCCGCGCAATTCAGTTTTAATATATTGCATACGGTAATAAGTTCAGTTTTCGTAAAGTCCTTTAAAATTTTATCCTTTCGTGCTTCAATGTCGGAATTCTGTGAGAAACCCGCGAATTTTTTTAACTCTTTTCTAGAAGATTTACTGTAGGGTTCGTCATTTACATTTTTATACAGAAGTTGCACCGTTGAAGCAGGGGCCGTCTTTAATATGTTCGCAATAGCAGCAATTTCCTCTAGACAGACCATCGTAAATAAATATCTTCAGAACAATAAATGAGTGAATTGGAATGGACTCACCGTTGATGATTTCGTCGTTGTGGCTTGAGTGCTGGTTCCGTCGTTGAAGCGTGCGTGGTCCACCAGTCTTGACACGTCGTATTTTCTAGGCGGTTTTAAATTTAATTTAATTTGAGGCCGAGCTCCTAAATATTATGTTTTTACTGGGATTAATTCGTAGACTCCTTGGACAGAATAATCTGTTTATTTTAAAAATAAGAATAAATAAAAATAAAGAATAACAATTAATTAATTAAGTGAACATTTAAACGTCGTTGCCTAATTGGCTCTCATTCTTTTTAAAGGAATATAACGGCTCTGTCGATATGAGTATGTTTCCCTTGCGGTCTAAACGTCTTCTATGGTTCTCATATCCCTTCTCTCGCTGCCTCTCTCCGTCGGGGACATTGTCCTCTCGTTTCCTTTTGAAGCCATCTGCTGGGGGATGCTTAGCGCCTTCTACTTCACACACACACACACACACACACACACACATATATATATATATATATATATATATATATATACTAGCCGTTACCCACCCACTTCACTGAATATTTAACGATGTTGTATAAATGTATACTGTTTACATATATATGAATTATTGATATCTAGCATTAAGAATTTGACTGTATTGAAAATTATATTTATAGCTGTAACTCTCGCATCTTGATATAAAAAGGACATAAATTAGAATATCTCATTTCTATTTATATCTAAAATAGAAGTAGAAACATTTTTGTGCTCACTTAACCTATTAATCAAGTGGAACTCCACCAAAGCAAATTTCTGTGGATCTCTACTCCCTAAAATAAAAATGCGTGCTAAATTTCAAGTCTGAATCTAACAGAGCAAAAACGAAATTTTTATCATGAATACCTCGTTGAGAGCATTTTTAGTAGATTCCAATTCAACCAAAGAAGCATGTAAACCAAATTTTACTATTATAATCTTAGCAGTTCGAAAACGGGAATTTTGTCTATCAATAAGCCCCAATAACTCTCCCCGCTCCCAACCTGAGTTTATTTCCGTAAAATTCATTCTTAGTGGAACTCTATTCAACTAAAGAAACTTGCTAAACACATTTCAAATAAACGGGTTAAATTCATAAACAGGAACTTTTCTATAACAACTTTAATCCCTCGCAACCCCACTCCTTTGGGGGTCCGTTTCCGCAAAACTCTTTGTAAAAGGAACTCTATTCCATGAAAGGAACATACTATCTAATTTTCAAGAAGATGGGTCTATTAGTTGAAAAGTGGAAATATTTATCTATTATATACGCGTCTTAATCCCCCTCAGTGACCCTTGGGAATCAATTTTCCTCAAAACTATTTTGTAGCGGATCTCTACGCCTTGAAAGGAATACACTTACCAAATTTTAAGACCGTACGTCTAATAATTTAAAAATGGAAATAATTATCTATAACACCCCTTAAGCCGCCGCAACGCCACTTTGGAATCGATTTTCACAAAACCCACCTTATAGCAGATCTCTACTTAATTAATGGAATATGCTTACATAATTTCAAGATTTTACGTCTAATAGTTTAAAAAAGGTAATTGCCTATAACGCCCCTTAATTCTCTACAACGCCACTTGGTAGTCGATTTTCACAAAACCCATTTTGTAGCTGAAATCTACTCTATGAAAGGAATCCGCTTACCAAATTTCAAGAGTGTTCGTCTAATAGTTTAAAAATAGAAATAATTATGCATAACGCCCCTAATGCGCCCTTAACCCCTTGAAGGTCGATTTTCGTAATAATCATGTTGGGAATCTCTACTTTATGAAAGAAATCTGTGTACCAAGTTTCAAGACTGTACATCTAATAGTTTAATAATGGAAATAATTATCTATAACGCCCCTTAACCCCCGTAATGCCCCTTGGGTTCTATCTTTACAAAATCCGTTCTTAGCTGATGTCTACTCCATGAAGGGAACCTACCTACCAAAGGATTTAATAGTTTTGGTGATATCGGGATTAGTCAGTGAGTGAGTGAGTGAGTCGCCTTTCTTCTTTATATACATGGATAAATGTATTTCAAATATTAAAAATATATTTCACTGTTTTTGCTGGGTACGATAAGCTTTAAAGCAAGGATCATTGCAAAGCGCGGGGTTGTTGGGACACACCCAACATAACCCTTTACGTTTTTTTTTTGTTTGTTTTTTGTTTGCCATATACACGTTTGACATGGTCTTGTAGGCATCTTTTTTTTCTGTGGGAGGAAGATGTTCTAAGTAATGAAAATCTGTTTGTATTTGTATTATAGTAGCTGTTTCTCCTGCATTGTGCTGCCGTCGCCATCCAATAAATGCTTAATAACTGATTCCCTAAATTGACGCATTGATTCCTTTGACTTCCTTGGTTATAGGAACTTGTATGCATTTTGCAGGAAGATTTCGAAGTAGGGTAGAGTGATTTTCTTGTATTAATGGATGGTTTTCTTGTGGTCACTCTATCTCTCTCTCTCTGCTAGGTATTACTTATTAGTCCATTTTTTTTACTTTACAACTCTTTATATCTACCATCGTCTTATATGTAAGGTTTTCCCAGTAAAGTTCCTTACTTATCTGTATAACATCTGACATAACATTACACATCTAACAAATAGGTGATGAACTTGTAAAATCAAACAAAGTGAATAGAAAGTCCATGTATATGATTTTCCATGTATATGTCCATGATTTTTATTAAAAAAGCCACTTCGAGATAACTCGCAAGTGGTACTCTGTACGGGGATCTGATTCAGTTGTTCAGCTACGTGTTAACTCGAAGTGAGTTTTTTTTTTTCAAAAGAAATTACCGTAAATGGATATGACAAAAATAACTTCATAATATTAGATTTTGTAAAATGTCATTCTTTGTTTAAAATAAAATCTTTGCACCCAGGTCAAGGCGTTCTAAATTTATTCGGCAGCACCTTTCATCTTTCGGCCAAACATCTTTCACTCAATTTTGTAAACAAAATTAAGACAAGAATTTGACAGATGATAAAAAGTTATTTATATTTTTCTCACATTTTATAACACATTAAATTACTTTTTTACATTACATATATTTACTTTTAGAAGATTATTGTCTATATTTCTTTAGAGATTTTTTAATATATTTTTCCCTACAGAATTAAAACAGGAGATTCAAAATCTGAGAAAAGCTGCAAAATGCTTTTTGAAGACAATAAAAATACAATCAAGTACAAAATATTGAACGGGAAACACTACATAGTAATTTCATTCTATAAATATATAAATACACAATAAAAACACTTACCTTATACTAATTAAATAATAAAAATACCGTTGCTTTATTTCATTTATTCAAATGTTTAATTACTTCACTAAATTTTTAAAAATTTAATTTTTTTAAATAATTACATTTGAATTAATATTAATGTAAGAGCCTACGACAAATATATATATATATATATATATATATATATATATATATATATATATATATGTATATATGATTCTATTTCTTACGGAATCTTGCACAATTTGAACTGACTGGAATTGATTTCATATTACGGTAACTGTATACCCTAAAATCATGATTTTTTTCAAAAATTTACAAATTTTTTAAAGATTTTATTTTATAGGCTTTAGTAAAAATACTGTTTTTCATTTTCCATTCTTTAGAACAAAATTTTAAGTGTTTCAGCAAAAGCAGATCCCATAACTTTACATAGGATGTCAAACTTTAAAATGCGCCTTATATGAAATGTGTTTTTTTTTTCGAAAAGCTCAAATAAGGATATATAGCGATTGCTCAAAAGATTTTAAAAATAATTTCCTAAAATCTGTTGTGCATGGTTTGTATAACAGTCGAAGAGTTTTGACCTACAGATTTATCAATCGCTGTTTTATTTCAAATTTTACAGTCCTTTTTGTGAGTATCGCTGTTTTTATAAGCAATTTAATATAATCACTAAGATAAAGTGCTCTAGTTTTTGTAAAAATTAAAATATCTCTTATTCTGAAGGTCAGTTCAAAAAGGAATAGCCAAGTAATACATCAAAATTGAAAAACTGAGGGTTGGTTTATTTAATATTTGTACAGAATGGGCATCGTTTATGTAATTTTTGGTAAATTTTCGCCCATTTTTCTCATTTTAATAAAAATAAATTTTTCCTGTTTTCAATTTTAGGATTCTTTCCTTAAAATATACTAAATAAATCAAAATATCACAAAAAAAATTCCATTTTTTCAACCAAAAAAAAGTTGTAAGTAGTCGGATACCTTATAGCGTTCAATGGAGTCTTTTAACCATACCAGTATAGAATTTCATATGCAAACTGCAGTGTAACGTTTGAAATAACCTATGTAATAGATTTATTTAGGATAGTCTAAATGGCATAAAATGTCTTTCAAACTTTTAAAACATCAAATAAAAAAGGAAATATTTTTAATTTAAAAAAAGAAAACACAGCATGGCAAACGGTTCGATATCTCACCGTTCTTTCCTTGTTAAAAAAACTTCTAGCGTAACAAACTCGACAAATTATTTCGGAATAAAAGAAGAAGCCGTATAAATTGGTTTGAAGGCAAAGAAATACTCTTTAAAAAATCCCCCTTTTACAAAAACTCGATTTTATTAAAGAAAGAATCTTAGGATCTTGTAATTGGGAATCTTTACTCCGTAATTTCAAGACAAATCGTGAAACCTTTCACATGAAAAGGGAATTTTTCATTTCTCTCTTTTAAAGAGGTACTTATGACAAAAAGCAATCTATTTTTTAAAAAAAAAGAAGAAGGCACCCAATACGATATTCTCTACTTGTAGCAATTTAAAATCTTCTTTTTCCCACTATTATTGAAGATAATTTTTTTAAAATAGCACAAAGATCTTAACGACAGTTTGATTGCATTAATCAAATATAATTAATAGGGATTATTTCTTTTACGTAATATGTGGTCAATAAAAGAACACATTATATATCACAATGTAGAAGATGTTAAATTTAAAGTCAGTTATGAGATTTATATTACACTATTACAGTCGGACCTTTGTTTCGCGATTCTCTATTTTGTGGACTTTTTTTCCTGGAAATTTCACTATTTTCTTTGTAAAATAACCACTAAATAGCGAAGTGCATTTTCTATTTAGCGAACTTTTTCTCTTGTGAATCGATTTTTTCTTCAATTTTTAAATTATTCCTAAACATTTTAAATTATTCTCTCTTTTAATACATTTTATTAGAATCAATGACCTTGAACTGGTTTTACAAGGTGCATAACTGATATGCAGCTATAGAATTGCCGTAATGTTTCAAACAAAATATTTAAATAAAATGAACAGATTTTTTTATCAATAATTAAATTTCATGGCGCATGTGGTAATGCAAGCTTAAAATTATTGGTTATAAATTAATGCATGTTTAAAATGACTTGTAGGCTTAAAATTAGAAATCGTCATTAAAATTTACTTTAATATAGAAGTATATTTTTAAGTAGAAAATACACAGTATATTCCTAAGCAATATATTTTTTTCTTGTTTTCCTAGTAGATTTCTTTTTGATACGTAAGATGTGTAAAATAAATTGATAATAATTTGCAAAAGTGTTAATAATTACGTTCTTTAAAAATAATAATGTTACGCAGATTTGAGTTCAAAGATTTTATGCAAATCAGTCGCAAAGAACAAAACAGTTCTTTAAGAGCGATGAGAATTTATTATCGAAAATTCAATCCTTGAAACACAGAATTCAGCAGTAATATTCGCAGAATAAAACTCAGAAGGTCTTGAGACCTTCAACAGTACTCAGACACAATTATCGGGGTCTGAAATACACGTATATCAAAGTTATTCAGAAGCGATCTCTCTTTCACCAGCCGAAGGAATCACTTCCACAATCAAAGCAATACTAACTGATCGCTAGTCAAAACCAGACTGACTGACTTTCGGCTAGCATCTCTCTATTTATATCCCTCGCGGATAATTCGCGAAAGACCCGCTTGCGCCATATATATTGAAATTAGTGTATTTCTCTACTAATTTCTAGAAGAATCCAGAGGGTTCCGAACTCGTCAAAAATGCTCATCAACATGATCGCCAAGTCAAAAAATTGGTCGCCAAAAATGACGCCAACTTGGCTCTATTACCAAGATTTCGCCAAGTTCCCATTGAATCACCATTATAACGTAAGGGACGGCGTTGCTTGTGAGTATCACAATTTTAACGTAAATTGAATCTAATTTAGAGTAAGATAAATGCATTACACATCCAAATACTAATTATTTACTCTACTTTACACAAAATTCGTAACAATATATTGTATTTATGAATTTAAAATTTGTTTTATGTTGTTCTTGAAATATATTAAATAATGAAACCCTATTTAAAGAATTTTCTACAAAACAAACTTCTTGGGGAATATTTAGAGACTTCGTTAAATGGAAGTCCGACTGTATTTAATTATAATTTAAAAAATAAAAACTCATAATTTTATTTAATTTGATGATTGTACCATGTACAAAATTCACTATTTCAAATGTTATCTCAAGAACAACAGATACACTGTTTTTGCAACTGGATTATCTCTTTTGTAAATTGCTTATCGTATATGTAAATTGGAATGTTTGTACATGCTTGAGTCGTATACAAACCGTTGTTCGTACGTTCTATATATATATATATAAGACTACAGAAAACTTTGCTGATGTTTTAAAGAAGCTGAAAGCACACACGCACATACTTCCGCGTAAATAAAAATTTCGCATTTATTTTTAAAGGATATTTTTTTCTAAAAACCTTTTGCTTATATAAGGAATGGCTCGTGTCTCTATTTGCAAAGTCACCAAATGCCGTGATATGAAAACAACAGTAGTAAAACGTTCTCGCTCATGTCATTTGGGCGATATCTTTTGATTTGGAGATGTTTAAGAACGCATTTTGCGGATATCAACACTCAATGTGGTTTGTAGGGGCGTTGCTCACAAAAACTCTCTTGTTTGAACTAACAGACTCTTACAGACTTTAAATTTGGCAGGCTCGTGTCTTTTGCTGAGTCAAGATCTGCTATCAACAGATTTTGCTGAAATTGACCTATTCGACGGATACAAATTTTCGTTTTTTAACTATTAGATGTAGACTTGAAATTTGGTAAGCATGTTTCTTTTGCTTAGTAGAGTTCTGAAGGGAATGAGAGAAATTTGAGGATTTTGACTCCTAAGGAGAGGTGTTAAGGTGTCGTAAAAAAAGAATGTATTCCGCTTAAGAAATTCAAGTCCTTTTTTTTTAATCAAGAGGTGGGGACTATTAAAAATTTTTTGAATACCACTGAATGCTAAAAGCTGAGACTTGGTTGTCCTTACTTAAAAAAAGAATATTGAGTCATACCTTATCAGGAAATAACCAGCAAAGCGATTGGGTAAAGGCTAGTCATAAATAAAAATATCACAGAAAATAATACATTTGAGGATTTCTACGCTAAAGCTACCGAATGACAGGTTTTGCAAAATTGAATAATTCTAGAAGAGCACACATAAAAGAAACTATGAGCTACATAAAATTTAACAAAATGGATTATGTTTGAAAACAATGCTTTTTTTCACAGACACAAAACTCTCAAAATAATTATACTTTTGATGAATGTCTTGTTAGTTGCCATCGGGATTGTGCCAAGTAATATTTCTACAAAGGATTTTCTTGAAAACACTACATACGGAGTTATCATTATCCCATCCTATGAAAGGAAAGGATAAAATATTTTAAAATTAGGTAGCCGTGTTAGCCTAGTAGTCATGGTCATGAACTCGTGGACAGTTTGTTTTGAGCTCCAGACATTGTATCAATGAAGGCCGACCGCGTAGAGCATGGATGGATTGACTTTTCCAGGATTACTTCTAATGTTTTTAAGGTGTTCCACTGTATCCAGTGGCGTATGTGTGGCCATTCTATATTAAAATTGTATGTTTTTAACACTTGTTTTCGACAATATATTCATGTTTAAAAATGTAACAGATTACTATTTTTACTAGAAAAACTCAAGTAATATAAAAGTGTCAAGCTGAAAGCTTGAGCAACTATGAGCGACCGTGGAGCGTGAACGTATTCCATACAGTGAATTGAGAACTCACGTGAAACGATGAATCTTAAACCGACGTATATACTTAATTTTATCGCCACCGAATCCCGTGTTATCGCGGGACATGACATCGATACGAGAAACCACTCCCGTGGAAGGATTGTGTGAGAGCTGCTCATTAACTTTTATCCTCCCCTGCAGTCGGCGATTGGAGGGAGATTCATTTCTTCGACTGGCATTGCAAGGATCACTCCTCCCCCCGTACAGCGGCAGTGAACGTGTTAAACGTCATCGTGCGCTTCGCTTCCAATGAAGGCACATGGGTTGTCTACACATTTACCGAATCCCTTGCTTCAGCAAACACAATCGCATCGATTCTGAAAAACCGATGCTTCAGTCCAGCTGGCGTCAGTGTTCCATAAATATGTTTCTTTTAGTATACACGTCTCGAGTCTTAGGGAGCCGCTGCACGTTGAATCTACCGAGGCTCAAAATCCTAAGGTTGGTGTAGTGTGGTAGTTTGGAGAGAAGGTGACAGTTTAGGTCATTTCGTCTCTTGACAATGGATCAAAATTGCAAAGTCCTTCTCCAATATTTCTCGCGATGCTTTATAAAGCGATGTGTTCCTAAACACTCACTCACATTATTAGAATTAGTAGTTTTTGCCAGCTTTCAAAATATCTCATTTTACCGGTACTTAAATTTTCGATCGCTATGGACCCTTTTAATTATTAGCCTGACATCGTAGAACCCCAAGATTTTGTACACCCTCCCTGAATTAATATTCTTGATCGAAAAATATACATGTTCTAGTTGTTTTTCCCTGGGGTCAATTTAGTGTTCTAGTCTAGAATGGCACACCTTTCAATTTTTCAATGAAGCATTTCTGAGTCTGCCAAAGATTGAAATTTTAACATTAAATTAAAAAATCTTTTACGGAACCCTGGGGATCCATGGACTACTTTTTAAGAACCGCTGTGCAAATGTATTTTTATAGAAAATACACAGTTTATCTAAAGACTGATTAAAATTCTTCGTCAGTAATATAAAGAATCATTTTATCCCTGCTTATTATACAAGGCTTTCTCAGTGGCAATGGATGTAAATTTTTCCTTCGTACGTGAATGATGTAAATGGACGAGTGGAGTTGTCGTGGCCTAGTTTGCAAATCAATTTGGAGATCGATTTCACCGGGAAGTTGTTCTCCTTGAATTTACATTTTTAACTTATTTATACCTCACCGAAACGTACACAGATAATAAAAATATACAAACAATTCAGAGCAAAAGTAGGAAACTGCATGAGAAAAATATCTCGATTCGTATATCCATTGCTGGTCGTTTCTACTGTCTCAGAGGTAGCGTGTCCCCTTTATAAGACTAAAGTTGCGGGTTTGCCCCCGGCTGATAAGTAAGTGAGTGAATATTAAAGTCGTCCTGTTCAGCTACACGAGGGCTTATGGCGATGACCTTCGTCATTTGAACCACGGTCAAGTGACGAGGACTGGCCCCTCCTCTCCTAACTACCACTCCACACCAACGGGAGGACGTTTGAGCTCTTGACAGATTTAAAGTGCAAAGCTTCCCTGCACGGCGGGTCTTTAGTGATACTAGGCTCGAACTTGTGACAAGCCAGCCACGCTCCGAGTCCTTGACCACTTGGCTACCGCTGCCACTTGACTCTGGCTGGAGTCGATAGACTTTTTGGGTGCGAAAATCGGAGGTACTTATGTCATATGTAGCATGTAAAGTACGCAGCAAGTAAAATATCCCTTCAGTATCCATTTGGCTGTGGTACTCTCGGCAAATCAAATCACGGCAATACTTAGCATCCAACGAAAACTTGAATTAAAAATTAATTGAAGTTCTAAATTTCGTATCCAAAAGACTTCTAGATGATGCCACCATGAAATGGCTCCCACGTTTGAGCGCTTGCCGTGTCTGCAAAGACTGTTTCTAAAATGCAGCCCATTAGAAAAAATATCAATTGCAGAAACGACACTAATAAAAGTACAGTTTTATAATATTAATAATATCAACTTGTGACGTCTTACGCATCTTTTCTTTAACAAGTCCTTTGGGTTCCTTGGGCCAGAATTAATGGCAACTCTTTTCCAAACAAATCCAAGAAACGAGAAGTGAAGAAATGCAAATAATATGGGATAAATATTCGATCTTAGAGTAAGCGGGATGGCAATGTAAGGGAATGTTAGACAATTGACGTGCGTTGTGGCAGTTGATGATTATTGAAGTTCGTGGTTCAAGATTTAAGTTCTACGTGCCGTGGATAAACATATTGGTGTTCGACTAGAAGTTAAACGTCAAGCTACATACCATTGTAGATAAAGACAAGTTTATTACAGAATAATATAAGGTAGGATTGATTACTTATTAGTATATTTGAAGATTAGGTGGTTCGATTATTGAGATTGATCTGAATTATATTGTGTGTTGCGTATTGCGTCGTCGTAGATTCTCTCATATAATTATTATAATTAGATTTGTTAAAAGTTTAAGTTGAATATTTTAATAATGTCATATTAAGATAATGTTTGATTCTAGTTCTTTCGCTGACCCTACAACTCTAGCTCACGCTGATACTTCGAGGGGTGTACTTCCAAGGGGAGGTACATCACAATGGCACCCAACTTGGTTTAATCTATATGACCCCGTGATGAGAAACGCGAGAAGATTTAATGTTTGGCCAGAAGTATATTTTTCTGGGTCGGAGAACGTCACCGAATTTTTAGAGGGTATAGATAACCAAATTAAATTACTTGAAATACCCAGTGACTTATCATGTGCTTATTTAAAGGGTCATCTCCTGGGTAGAGCCCTGGATTGGTACCAAATATTCGGATCGACGTTAGTGCAAAATACCGCCACGGACTTCGCACAGCTAAAAGCAGCATTGTCGAAAGCATTTCCTACCATCCAAAATAGGAAAGATTTAGAGACGCGTTTTTACGCGTCTCATCAAAGACAGAACCATAAGCCGACAGATTTTGTTTACGATTTGCTTAAGTTAAATAAGAAATTAGAACTGGGGATGTCTGAGAAAGCCCTTGTAGATCATAGTTTCGTTAGACTTGAGTTCAGGACTATGTGGAGGTGCGTAATCCACAAACCGCGATCTAATTATTAGAAGTATTAGCTAAGTTTGAGGAAAGATATTCGTGCAAGGCAACATTGGGTTAGAGAAATAGTAATAACGTGGAAGGACGAGGTTGGAATGAGCGTAGGATATCTAATGCTGGTAATAATCGATGAAATTGGAGAAATTCTGAAGTGGTACATAGACCAAATAATGGCAGAAATGATTATAGGGGTAACTCTCAGAACAACCATCAAGAAAATCAGTGGTTCGAGAGCAGGAATAGGTTTCAAAATGATGATCGCAGATTTAACGATAGGGGATATCAACTTAGAAATCGAGGTCAAAATGGCCATTTTAGTAGAGGGGACCAAAGAAATAGGGGTTCGAGTGAAAATTTTAGTCGAGGCAGTAGAAAACAGATGGGACGATTAAATGTTTTGAAAGTGAGTGATATTAACCCTCCAATTGGACAGCACGGCTTTTTTCACCCTACTAAGAGGCTTCGAAAACGGACCACACTGAATTTTTCCTAAGGCCGGGGACTCACCAAAAATGAACCAAACAGATTTTTTCTTCTTCAAGTAATGTGTTCAAAACCGGTAAGGTGGTATTTTTCCGAATTCTTTTCCCCCTTTAAAGGTTTACGATCTTGAAAGATAATTAGAGACGGTCGGGGAGACACAATGGACATTGAGAGGAAACTTTTATGGTCACGGAGAGACCGGTTCCTGTGGCAATCGTAAAATCTTCAACCTAAAGTGTACACAAATAGCGAGTCAACGATTTGAGAATTCTCATTTTTTTCTTAACTTAAAATTCTCAAATGGAATTAAGTTTTTATAATGTATGTCTAAGTTTTAAAAAAATATCTGTAGTATTTAATTTCAAATTATATATTAAAACATTGAGGATAATTTACTGTTTCATTTTTCTTACTTTAATCAATACTTTCAGGGAATTTTTTTAAAAATGATTATTTTGTTGTGTCAAAAAAATAAAAAAAAAGGTTCAAAATTTAAAATCTTTTAAAATTTCGGACACTTCTAAACATGAATAATTTTTAAGCTTCTGTATTACATTATTTGCAAAAAAATTATATGCATTGCTAAAAAAACCCTATTTAAATCTTTTAGTTTTTCATAATTTTAAAGCCAGATATTCAGGGCATCTTACATAGAATCCCTTGTTTTGTATTGTTCAGATAACAAATTATATTTGAATTTTGAATGTCTGAACATTAATTTCATTCAAAGAGAATTTTTATTTCAAGTTTATATTTTTTAACTTGAATCTTCAATTAAAGAGTATTTAAAAGCATCTGGACAAATTTAGAGTTAACATTTGCGCATATAAATAAATATAAAGTTCCTTTTTAAATTGAAGTTAAAAAAATATATATTTATGCATAATCCCTCATCATTCATGTTCCATTAGTGATTGACTGAAGAAAAGATTATTAAAATTTCGACATTTTTATAATCTTAACCATGCAAAGCTAGGAATTTTGTATTAGCTCCACTAAAATTCTGCATTGGAATTTCGAAAAAGATATTTATGCGTTTCTCACATACACAGTTGAAAAACATATATTTACCATAAATACTAATAATTCTTTGGATTATCATATGATTAATTTTTTAATATATATATATATATATATATATATATATATATATATATATATATATATATATATATATTCGACTTCTAATATTTTTTCAAGTAGTCCTTAAATTTCATATAATTTAATTAAGTGAGGGGATATTAAAGTCGCACTCTCTTCTGTACTAAACTTCTTGAGGGCTTTTGGCGACGCTCCTGTGGCCGGGGTATCAGGTGGTCAAGGAATCGAATCATGGTTGGCATGTCTCGAGTTCAAGCCCAGTGCCACAAAAGACCCGCCGTGTAGGGCAGCGATGCACGTTAAATCTATCGAGAGCTGAAATGTCCTATCGTTGGTGTGGTGTGGTAGTTAGGAGAGGGGGGGGCCAGCTCAGGTGTCGCCCTCGTCATTTGACCATTTTTCAAAATTACGAGGTGCATCACTAAAAGCCCTCGTGTAGCTGAACAGTGCGACGTTAATATTCACTCACTTTGCGACGGACCTCGTAATTTTAAACCATGGTCACGTGACGAGGATGACGCTTGAGCATTGCTCACTTACACGGCGGATCTTCAGTGGTGCTGGGGTTGAACTCATGACACGTCAGCTACGAGTCCGTTACTTTGACCATTAGGCTACCGCGGCCTCACAATGTGGTTGAAAACTGCATGTTATGAGTAAAAATATGCTGAAACATTTGATGAACTTATAATAGATTTTTGCATAGAAGATAGAAGTAGGATATGCTAAAATGACAATATGTAAAAGTTATGAGAATATCGATGACAATTTTTAAAAATTCAATTTAAGTTTCAGTCTGAAACTTATTCGTTTTTTTTCGCATTTAATATTAAATAGTCGCGATAACAAATTAATAAATTAACGCATTCATAGATTATAAAAAATAAAGGTATAAATGACATTGTTGGGAATAATAAGTTTTTATAGTTTTGAATTCAGACTTCTTTGCAGGAGTGTAGACTATTAAAAAGCTGATGTAGAAGTTAGAGAAAACTAATATTTAAAATTTATGGAAAACAATATCTGTAATTCCATGATTTTGACGAGCAGAAGACGGCATTTTTACTTAGTAGGGCAGAGTAAGCATAAGGTAGGAGCTTGTGGAGTAAACAACCAGGCCTCTGCAGTTTTGGCAGGTATTGAACTCGCATTTGTTGCTTTCTCTCTCTCAGTAAGGAATATAAAAATAACAAATACAAAAATAAGTCATGTAAAATTTTATATATTTTAATAACAATGAATTGTGAACTTAATTTCCAATTCATTGTCACGAGTTGACAGTAACTACGGTACTCTATCGACGTACTTCTTTATATATATATATATATATATATATATATATATATATATATATATATATATATATATATATATATATATAAAGTACGGTTGATAGAGTACCAATAATTTTAACGCAATTTTATATTTCGTTCTCGTAAACTTTACTCCTTTTAAAACATGTATTGACAAAATACTCTCCTTTTGTATATTTATAAAATTTTAAAAATATAATGGTTATCTTACCCAACATTTTAAATCAGGGGTGGCAACTGTGTAGCTAAGACATGCCAAACCAATCTGTCAGTATCATTCAGCGTGCCACATAGTAGGAAATTTTTGAAATCCTTCGATTCTTACGGTAATATTTGCAGATTTAAAGAATAGAGGTAAATAATTTAGATTTACAGTTTTATTTTATATTAATTATGGATCAATAAAATACATTTATTAACATAAAAATAAACAATATAAAATGTTACTATTTCTTCAACAAAGATAAAAAAAATTAAAAATGTATGTTTCCAACATATTTACTTAAATAAGAAATAGACAAAGTGAAATATATAAAAATGATTCCCTTCATTATAGTTAAATAAAAATTGTAATGCGAATTAACTCTTTCACGACTCTTCTTTCATATCTCAAAACCAGGGGTATAAAGGATGACACGATTCTGAGCATTCAGTTGTTAAACAATTTCTTTGCGGAGTCGAAATATTTTTCATATTAGGAAAGATTTTTTACTTTGATATGCCGAATCACATAAGTGGAAAGCAGAGTACATGCAATTTTCTTTTTTCAACAATTAAATCCCCTAGTAATAACACTCAATTATTTACAAAATAGCTGTATAAATTTATCCTTAGAATTATCTTTCAGATTATTTTGTAGTTCCATAAATGTCCATAACTCAGAAGATGTTTGTCAAATAAGGTCTATTATCAACTTCCATCCACTCAAGAATTGACAAATTTGTAGAGTAGTGCTGAGTGCCACTAAGAATTGTACCACGTGCCACAGGTCCATAGATTGCCGACACGTTTTTAATGTTCTTATTAACTAACCATCTCCTATTCAAACACAACTTATATGATAAAAAAGGGTTTTCATTCATTTTGTAGGGAATTGTATGAGATTCAACCATAAGTAATTTTGTGTTTCAAATAAATTACGTTGTTTCGGGGTTCCACTTAGAGCAAAATGAAAGGAATTTGACATAATTATAGTAAGTTTCTCTAAAACGGGAAACGTTCACTTTCAAAATACACTGCGTAAAGTGGTTTTAGGTGTACGAAGTTATATTCACTATTATTCCTAAAATAAATTTTAATATTTGGTTTTTCGTTAAGTTTTGAAGTTATTTCTTCAAATATACTTCTCCATTACTTTTCTTTCAAACTTGCTCTTTTCTTTTGCGGCCACGGTAGCCTGATGGTCGTGGTTATGAACTCATGTCCAGTGTTCGAGCCCTGGTACCACAAAAGTTTAGCGTTGAAGAGGAGCTGATGCACGTTAAACACGTCGACGTCAAAAGTCCTCACGTTGGTGTGATGTGGAAGTTTGGAAGGGGAGTTTTCAGCTCAGGTATCGTCCTCGTCAATTAACCGCGGTTCAAAATTATACGTAGTCGCTCGTCAGTAGCAACCGTGTTGACTTAGAATGCAATATAAACCCTTGACGTGTGCACTTGAGTTAATTAGAGTACGCTAAACAGTTCCAAATATGCACATTAGATATAATTCAAACGAGGTCGCATTTTATGCTGATTTAATTTTCTCACTCAAATATCAGCGAGCGCCGTCTGCACTCGAGATATTTGACTGTTGTTTCTTATATTTACGATTTAGTCGTTAAACATCAAAAACTCGTTTTCAATGTAAAGACTGTAATGTTGGACTGTGTGCAGTGCCGTGTTTCGAAAAATATCACACTGTGACATTTCTGTAAACGACATGTATGTGTCTTTCTCATACTTCTTTGATATTTTTTGCTATTTATACCTGTTAAAATTATTTTTTATAAAAGGTTTTTTGTAACTAATTGTAATTTGAATAAAACCTTTTCTTACAATTATATGTATTTGAAGATGAAATCTGATTTACTTTATTCAGGAAATTTTTAGTAAATTTCATTTTTCTTAGCTTATTTTTTTTAAAACATGTATATTTGTGTATTATATAATTAAATTTCTAACTATCTAAAATTATGTCTGGCTTTTTTCTTCATTAAAATTTTTCAGGATTTTACAAATTATCTTGCCATTATTCATTATGTACTTAATAAGGAAAAATATATCTAAATATAAATAATTTCTGTCCTAATAAACATATAATTGTTTTTAGCTACAGTTTGGAAAATGCATTGAAATTTGTATCGGGACAGGATTTTAACATATTATGAATGTGTTTTTTACTACCACTATGTTATATATTTATCTTTCATTCTTTTTACAATATGAGTAGAAGTCGTAAACAGTTTGTCACAGTAAAATTATTTTTTGTTTTATATTCAAATTATACTATTATATTGATTCTGAAAATAATAGGTTAGTTTGACAAGCCATTATTTCCCAATTTTAAAGCATTGAACAGTTTTGAAATTTTTAAACTTTTCTAAAAATGTTAAATTATTAAAATATTTAATTATTGTAAGTGATTAATATTTCTTAGATTATTGTAAACAAAAAGTATAAAATTTAAAATATATCTCTTTGTTGAATTTTAATAATTATTTTTATGGCTAAACCTGGAAAAAACCCAACTTTTTTAAATATTAACATTAAGATATTTTTAAAAAATAACTAGAGCTCTCAGACCTAAATCCATATGAACTTTTATAGAATATATGTAAGGGAACATTTACAAGATATTTCAAGACTCTATCTTGAACAGGAAAAACGCCTTAGGGATTAGAAAACACTCTCATCTTCAAAATTAAAAATCTGAGAAAACATATTTAAAATTTGTAATGGCATAAAAAAAAAAAATTCCATTGCCTGTAAAGCTTTAATTTTTCAATCTGTTACTATCCAACTTGTGCTCTACATGAAAATTCTACTTGAAATAAATATATATGACTGAAATATCTTTTTTAATTCAAAATATTCTAAGACATAACATTGATAACAACTGTTAATTTGATCAATTATTCACTTTTATCAGAACCTTATATATTCACAGGAGTTTTAAATGCAAAATATTTATATAGAAATTAGTAGTTATACAAACGTAATCCAGAAATCATCAAGTTTGTAAACAATATCTATTTTTTTCTCAGTTCCCCATCGTGGCAGTAAAGCAAGTTTAAGTTTTTGTTGCATGACTTTAAAATACTGCAGTGTAGTACTACAATAGATTTATTATAATGTAGTTTGTGGTACATCAGGGAAATATTTAGTTCATTCTGCAACATTTGTATTCTGTAGTCTAATTGTAATATTACCTGAAAAAGCTGCATTTAGATTTACTATTTTCAGTCATATTCCACCCCTTTCAAGTATTATTTATCACAGTAGCCTGCGTACATTTTGGTCATGGCATTTTTCAAAAGGAAAAAAAAATAATGAAAACAAAGTAAAGAGCTTTTATAAATTATATAAACTATGTATCAAAAAATATATTGGTCTTTAAATCAATCTTAATTAAGTAAATGTGAGAAAACTCAAAAACTTAAAAACATGAGCAAACAGAGATGATTTTAGAAACTAAAATTGTAGTTAATTGCCATTTCACACGAAATATTGGATTGTGTTAAAAATATTTTTAATTAATTCAATCTAGGAATGCAAAAATGCTTTAAAATGAAACCGAATTTAAAATCAAAACTCAGAAAATTAAAATTTCTTAAAACCTAATTGGTTTTTAGATCAGAAATTGAGCAAGTTTTCCAAATATATGAAATATATATTTGCAATAAATTGGGTGAACTCTCTGTTGGCCGTGAAGTGTAGAAAATGTTCATTTCACAATCCTCGCCCTAGGCCACAGCTGTGAATGAGAAACCTCCCGTTTCGAAGAACACAGAGACCGAAAAGCAATAAAATCCTTCCCTGAAAAACCAATCGGGACCTCCTGCGGCGTTAACAGGGGAAAGCACTAAATTGCAATTCGTTTTTGAAGCAGTTCGCGAAATTTATCGGAGCATTTTCGGAGTAGCTAGCTTTAAAAAAGTAGATCGTTTTCGAAGTGAAATTCAATTAGCGGGTCATCCAGTCAGAGGGTTAAAGGTGATCAGACGGAGTCGACAAATCATTCACCGAATAAACTTTCAGAAATATGTATGTCCCCGGTAGAACTTCCGTATGTTCCTATTTTATTAGACAAAACTTTACTTTTACGAAAGCATTATGGGACACTGGAGCGGAGAAGTCGTTTATATCGGAAGAGACATACCAAAAATATTTTTTTTAGAAACAAGTAAAGAAATCAAGTACTCAGGTGATCACGGCGCAAGGAGCTAAATGTCGAAATATGGGAGTTGTGGAATTAAATATTCGAATACGGGATTTCGAAAAGCCTTGGTTGTTCCATGTGTTAGCAGATTTGGAATACCCATGTATTCTTAGGATAGACTTCATAGGTGGATCAAAGATCCTTTCGGACTTTGATCGAAAATCTTTGGCGATTCCAGATTCGCAGATTAATAAAGTGGTTAAAACGGTTGAAATAGAGAAAAAGTAGAAATAGATCTTTCTAAGACAAAACTAGAAGAAAAACAGAAACGGGAATTACAAGATTTGTTTAATAGTTTTCAAGGATTGTTTTCAGATAATCAAGGGCTTACGCATGTTTTATATCATGAGATAGACACGGGAGATAACCCACCGATTGTTTCTCGTCCGTATAGATATGATAGGCTTAAACACGAGATTCTCGATTATCACGTTGACAAAATGTTGAAAGAGGGAACTATAATTCCCATTCAGTCCCCGTACGCGTCACCAGTGGTGTTATGTAGAAAGAATAATGGGTTACACCACCGGATAATTCGGAAGCATATAGATTTGCTGTTGATTATCGGAAACTAAATGCGCGATCACGAAGTACCCTAGGTATCCTTTACCCTTAATAGATGATTTAATAATGAACATACCCCACACAGGCATAATGTCTGCCCTGGACCTTCGGTAAGGATATTTTCAGATAGCTGTGAACCCTAGTGATATAGTTAAAACCACGTTTGTCACGAAAAATGGTACATACGCCTTCCGCAGAATGCCCTTTGGCTTATCAGGGGCAGCTCCTAATTTTCAGAAAGCTATAGATATAATTCTCAAACCCGTGATAGGCAAGTTTTTGAGTGTCTATATGGACGATGTTATAATATCATCTTCATCATTCACTCAACATTTTAAGCATTTGAAAGAAGTTTTTCAATTATTACATGAGGCGGGGTTTACGTTAAATTAAGATAAGTTTAAATTTGGTTGTGAAGAGTTAAAATATTTGGGTTTAATTATTAATAAGGAGGGAATTAAAACTGATGAAACAAAAGTTCAAGCTATAGTTAAAATGAAGCCTCCGCATAACACCAAGGAGGTGTCGAAATTTTTAGGAATGTCCCAATGGTACGCAAAATTTATTAAAAATTATGCCGATATTTTCGAACCTCTTTATAATCATAAGCGAAAATTAAAGAGATTTATTTGGTCGATTGAGGCGCAGAAAGCATTCGACGCGGTGAAGGCGGCTATAACAAAAGCGCCAGTTTTAAAATTCCCAGATTTCAAAAAATCATTTGAATTATTTACAGATGAAAGCTCAATAGGGGTAGGAGCGGTTCTAAACCAAGAGCAGAGACCAGTAGTATTTGCTTCTCGTACGCTTAATGCTGCGTAGAGGAATTACATGGTAACAGAGAGAGAATGTTTAGCCGTGGTTTGGGTTCTGAATAAATTCAGAACATATTTAGGTTCTTTGCCGATTAAAGTTATTACAGATCACGCTGTGTTAACAAATTTAACGACTGGTAAAAATTTGTCAAATAGAATGATCAAATGGGCATTAAAATTAGCATAATTTAATATAGAATGGGAGCATCGGTCTGGAACTCAGAATACAATAGCTGACGTTTTGTCGAGAAACCCAATTGAAAGTATAATAGGAGAGAAAGTTAATTGTGCAATAATCAGAGATTTGGTGTTTTCGTCACGAGATCAGTTAATAGAAGAACAAAAACAGACCCAGAATTAGGTCATATCTATAGAAATCTAAAAAACCCAGAAAAGAGCTGGGTTAGTACCAATTGTATCAAATTATCCAAATGAAATAGTTACGTTAGATTTGTTAGGTCCGTATCCCGTGTCGAGAGTAAGACGCAACCGATATGTATTAGTAATTACAGATCATTTCAGCAAGTAAGCTGAAATCATACCCCTTAAAAAGCCTCTGCTCGAGTTATAGCAGTTAATTTTTTTGATAATTATATATCGCGTTTTGGAGCTCCAATAAAATTAATTAGTGATAGCGGTCTCCAATTTATTTCCCATATTTTTGAGAATTTAAGTGAAAGATTAGGCATAAGGCATGTGAGGACTGTTGTTTATAGACCTCAGGCAAACAGAACAGAACGCGTAAATCGCGATCTGATGCAAATGATTGCAAATTATGTCAATGAGCAACATGACACATGGGACCAATTCTTACGTGAGTTCGTTTAGGCGATTCGTACGGCTGTAAACGAAACAACGGGGAAAACCCCTGCCGAATTATTCTTAGGTAGAAAGTTAATTACGCCTTTTCAGAAATTATTGATGGTATCAGACGGAACGGAATTTGCAGTAGGAGATATTGAGAGATTGTTTGAGGAAGCTAGACGAAACACACATAAACTAAACATGAAAAATGGAAGAAATATTATAATAGACGTAGGCGTGATGTGCAAATTAAGGTGAATGATTGGGTTTTGGTAGCAACACATCCTTTAAGTTCGGCAACAAGAAAAGTGGTAGCTAAGTTTAAACCAAAATTTGAAGGTCCGTATAGAGTATTAGATGTTAAGAATAACAACGTAGTGATATGGAAAGCGGGAAAAAGGTTAACGATTAATGTAGATCAGGTTCGAATATATCGTCATAGGAAATGTGACGAGACAGAGATAGGAACATGTAGTTCAGATAACGGTAGTTTACGCAATGAATCGAGTGGTTTTGACAGAGTACAACGGAGATCAAATGACTCCCGAGATGGTAAAAAGAAAGGGTCAGAAGTAAAGCGTGAGTCGGAAGAAAAAGGGTTAAGTTTTAGAAATAATCAAGGAGAGAAACACACAAATAAGACCAATAAGCGCGGACCACTTATCAAATCAATACCCAGTTCTTGGTCTGAGAAAGGTAGAATGATTAAAAAAAGAGTAAAAATCAAAAGTTAGGATATAAAAGAGCAAATGAATCTAGGTCAGGAAGACCAGAAAGGAAAGTTCGGAAGGGTTCAGAGCATAAAGAAAATAAAAGAAATGTATCTTCAAATGATTATAATAGTGTTTTACCAAATATAAGAAAGAAAAGCCGAAGGGAAAAGACAGTAGCGCCCACCACAAGCGGCTACAACCTTAGACCACGAATTGGAAAAAGGGAAGAGTCTCGACCGACCATAGAGAGGAAGACACAACAAGGGGGACCAGTTCGATCCAGAAAAGGCAGAGTAAGTAACTATAGTCCATACATCGAAGAGCAAACAAGATCAAGTAACAAGAACGCCAGACGAGGAGGTGATCAACAACGGCAAGACCAGGAAAGGAGAGGAACGTGTACAAAGAAATCCTTGTCACTGGAGGTCTTGGTAGGAAACGCCAACTACAAGTCATAAGAACCAGGTTGTGTATCGTTTCTTTTATATTCTTTCGAACAACGGAAGAACTAAAGACAAGTCTCGGTCATAAGAACCAAGCAAAGTAGACACTAAATGAGAGTGTTTTTCTAGAAAAGAAAAAGCTATTGTCTTGTAAATTTTTTTATAATGGAGAAAACAACGGTAAAAAGGCTTTCTGTTATGACAACGTGGCTCCGCGAAGGGGAAGTTTTTGAAAGAACCAGATGAAAGATATGTATAGAAATTAGTTACAAATTAAAAAGTGACATGTACTGTATAATAATTATGAAATGTAATCATAATGTGTGTGTAATTTTTTTTAAAATCACTTAAAATTTTTGTTTCAGGGTCACAGGCCCTGAAGTCTATAAGAATCTCGATACAAAGAACGAAGCTAAAGAGAAGATGTAAAGAAGAAAAATTGTTAGAATTTAAGTAAACATTTAAGTAGAATTAAGTTAGTTAAGAGACGTGTGGGTCTCGTTTTTTCTACCATTTAAGTTATATATGGTTTTTGCTCTACCCAGATGTACAATTTATTCTTACATGTGAGAATCTACCATAATTAAAATGCATGACTATGAATGTTAGTCTATTTAATTAAGTAAAATTTATCAAAGCTGTGGAAATTCAAATTAAGGAGAAATATTAAAATATAAACTTAAGATGAATAGTGAAAATAAAAATTTAAGTGAAGCATTAGAAATTAACGGTTAGAATAAAATTTAGGCACGTAATTTCTTAAGGGCCATTAAGATTTTCGAATAAATCACGTTTTGTTTCTTGGAGGGGTTTGTAAAATCTTACGCGTCTTTTCTTTAACAAGTCCTTTGGGTTCTTTGGGCCAGAATTAATGGCAACTCTTTTCCAAACAAATCCCAGAAACGAGAAGTGAAGAGATGCAAATAATATAGGATAAATATTGGATCTTAGAGTAAGCAGGATGGCAATGTAAAGGAATGTTAGACAATTGACGTGCGTTGTGGCAGTTGATGATTAGAAGTTCGTGGTTCAAAATTTAAGGTGACAGAACACCTCTAAAACTCAATTTTTGGTCAATATATCGATTTTTCGTTTTTGGTCTTATATTAAAATTCAATCTTTTATCTTTGTAAATATGTTAAAATTTTGTTTCTATCTTAATTAGAAGCCGAGTTACAGCTTTTTCAATATTACTTAATCATAAATTTCTCGGACCCGAAATAGTTTCTGCTAACCGGAAGTGGCCGAGTTGTTTGTTTACGTTTCTCTTTCATAAAATATGACATGAAATATTATAATTAATATACAAATATTTAGTCAGAAATTAAAATAGAACATTTAAGAATAAATATAAATGTATTTGGAAATACAGTTTTCCTTTTTATGTGTAAAACCTGGCAGCAAGTTTGTTGTTTTGACTTTGTTTACATATGCGTTTTATTTTCATGCTGAAAGAATTGACAGCGTAAAAAAGTTTATTTGATTGTTTTATTCTGCTTTATTTTAACTTAAAAATGGTTAAAAGTATTGCTAGAAAGCGCAAGCGGCAATTTTATGGTAATAAATTCACAAACACTTCGAAAAAAAATAGCACTTTAGCAGTTCCTGAATGTACTGCTAGCTGTTCTAAGTTGGGAAAAGAGAGTTTCTCAACTGCAGAAGAAATGCCTGGTCCTGTGTTTGGTAACAGAATAGTTGACCTTGAACTTATTGTGGAAGCTTTTTCTCAACTTTGCTGCCCAAAATGTTTTGCTGAAAAGTAGAACTATTCGAGGATTCCAGATATGGATTGTGCTCCCATTTTACACTAAAATGTAAGTGTTGTGACTTTTTTTTTTTGCATTTGCTTCATCAAAAAAAAGTTGTAAATGCACCTGTCATAAATACCAGGCTAGTATATGGTATGAGGCAGATAGGCAAAGGTTTTGCTGGGGCATTTAAATTATGCTCAACATTAAATTTGCCTCGACTAACCAAAACTGCTTACAAAAATCAGGAAGCAAAGCTTTTAAAAGTGGTTCAGGAAGTAGCTGAGGAATCCATGATAAAAGCTGCTACTGAAATTGTGGAGAAACAACAAAATCTCTCATCCGATATTGTAAAAATGTGGCATATCGGTGGATGGCACATGGCAAACGAAGAGGCTATACATCTATGAATGGCTGTGTTGCTGCAATATCAATTGATACTGGTAAGGTGTTAGACATAGAAGTTATGTCGCCCCTACTGTCCAACATGTAAGAGACTTCAGACTATGCCAAGAAACTTTGAATATGAGTCGTCAAAAGCCGACCACATATGTCAGTGTAATTTCACAGGCTCTTCATCAAAAATGGAAATTGAGAATATTTCTTCGATCTAAAAAAACCCGCAGACTGCAATACACTCAATATTATGGGGATGGCGACTCAAAAAGCTTTCATGAGTGTGAAAGACACTTACGGATTAAACAGTGTGACCAAGTTTGAGTGCATTGGCCATGTACAAAAAGAGAGTGGGTTCGCGTCTGAGAAAACTGAAAACTAAAACTAAAGGACTGTCTGGTAAAGGCAAATTAACTGATAATTTTATTGACCGACTTCAAAACTATTACGGAATTGCTGTTCGCAGCAATGTCGGTAACTATCTGCCATGCAGCAAAATGTAATTGCTGCGTTATATCACTGTGCATCAAGTGATAAGAAACCGATGCATGGTCAATGCCCAATAGGGAAAGAAAGCTGGTGTTATTTTCAGCGGGGGGTGGCAAATGGAACAAAATGTTTCACAAAATATGCTGGTTTATCAAATGATGTTTTAAATAAAATTAAACCAGTATATTTAGAACTATGCGACAAAAAAATATTAAGTAAGTGCTTGCATGGACGCACGCAAAATGCCAACGAGTGTTTTAATGGAATAGTTTGGCAAAAAGTACCGAAGGAAGTATTTGTTTCGCTCAAAACAATTAAATTTGGGTCGTATGATGCTATTATACATTTCAATGAAGGATTAAATGGGTGTCTAAAAGTTTTTAATAAAATGAATATTGAAAATCCTGGGGTGTTTTACGGGGATATAAACATTTAGATAAATGCAGAATCCGTGAATCAATTCATAATGCAGACCCCAAAACAAAGAAAAACAGGAAAATATTAAGAGCACTTAAAAAAAAAAATAGTGTTTTAGAAGTCAAAGATGGGGAGAATTATAAATCTGGCGCATTTTAATAAAAAAAGTAAGTGTTTATCTTGTAATCAGAATAGTTTAATGTTATTTTTGTCGTTTTCTCAAAATGAATTTTTTTACATTTTTTTCTTACCGCAAAACACAACATCTCAAAAAGTTATGTTTTGAATGATATAAAATTTTTATATGTATGTTTTTAAATACTTATACAGGGAATAGACCATTCATAAGATTTTGTGTTGAGTAGAAATTTTTATATAGCAATAAAGTAAAAATTACAATAGCTTTTAAGAAAATTTCAACGTATTTCGAAACACAATAAGTTCCCACGTAATGGTCATATTACAAAAATAAGGGTCTATTCTCTAGATAAGGTTGTATGTTATATTATTCAATTTACAAAATGTCAATATATTTATTTTATTTTCAATTATCATGTTTTGCGTAAAATATTATTTTTGCTTATTTTTTTATAAAATACCCATTTGACAGTAAAAATGTGCACTAATAAAACTTTTCTTGGGTGTTTTTCTAATTTTAGAGACCCATAAGGTCATAAAATATACATTTACTGGCAAAATTCAGGTTAATTCAAAAAATTTTCTTCAAAAGTGTATAAACATTTAGATAGATGCAGAATCTGTGAATCGATTCATAACGCAGACCCCAAAACAAAGAAACACAGAAAATTTTTAAGAGCACATTAAAAGAAAAAAAAATAGTGTTTTAGAAATTAGAGAGGGAAAGGATTATAAATCTGGTGTATTTTATTGATAAAGTAAGTGTTTTTCTTGTAATCAGATGAGTTTAATGTTATTTTTGTCGTTTTCTCAAAATGAGTTTTTCACATTTTTTCTCACCGCAAAACACAATATCTCAAAAATTATGCTTGAATGAAATAAAAATTTTATATGTATGTTTTTTTTAATACTTATACAGGGAATATACCTTTCTTAAGAGTTTGTGTTGAGTAGAATTTTTTTTATATAGCAATAAAATGAAAATTACAATAGCTTTTAAAGAAAATGTCAACGTATAGAAGCTCGAAACACAATTACTTCCCACATAACAGTTATATTACCAAAATAAGAGTCTATTCCCTAGATAAGATTGTATGCTATATTATTCAATTTACAAAATGTCAATATATTTATTTTATTTTCAGTTATCATGTTTTGCGTAAAGTCTTATTTTTGCTAATTTTTTTTATAAAATACCCCTTTGACACTAAAATTGTATACTAACAAAAATTTCTTGGGTGTTTTTCTAATTTTAGAGACACATAAGGTCATAAAATATGCATTTACAGGCAAAATTCAGGTTAATTCAAAAAATTTTCTTCGAAGGTGTTCTGTAGATAAACATATTGGTGTTCGACTAGAAGTTAAACGTCAAGCTACATACCATTGTAGATAAAGACAAGTTTATTACAGAATAATATAAGGTAGGATTGATTACTTATTAGAATATTTGAAGATTAGGCGGTTCGATTATTGAAATTGGTCTGAATTATATTGTGTGTTGCGTATTGCGTCATCGTAGATTCTCTCATATTATTATTATTATTATATGTGTTAAAAGTTTTAGTTGAATATCTTAATAAAGTCATTTTAAGATAATATTTGGTCCTAGTTCTTTCGCTGACACTACACCTCTAGCTCACGCTGATACTTCGAGGGATGTATTTCTAAGGGGAGGTACATCACAATCTTCTCAATATCTCATTTACTGAAACAAACATTCTGTAAAACAAAATTAGAAGAACATACACTGGTGTGCAAAAATTAAGGACGTAGTCGAAAAATTAATATATCAGCTGAACGAAGAGGCAGAGTGGACAGAAAGACCAATCAGGAGATTAAGTAAGGTGATGTACGGTAGCACATGCGCAGATATGCAAGTAGACGTAATGGGGGAGTGTCTGAGTAGTATAAAGCATGTTGTCGGTGTAAGATCAGTATTTCTGGCAAAGAGATTGCAAGCCGTATAGCAATTAAAATCACACCGAGTTGCTGCCTCAGCGAGAAATGGCGAATAATCAATCTGTTAGACGACATCTGGATGCTTTTACCCGAGGTCGAATCATTGGGAAGTTGGAGGAAGGCCGCAGTGTGACAAGTGTGGCTGCAGAGTTCGGAATTGCTCACAGCATCGTTTCACGACTTTGGAGACAATTTCAAACTACAGGAATTGCTATCCAGGGGTTCAGTAGTGGTCGTCCACGAGGAACCACACCCGCAGATGACCGGTACATTGTCTTACAGGCCAGAAGAAACAGGCGGCAGACAGCGGGAGAAATTGCTAGACACACGACACAGGCGACTGGACGACCGATATTGCGTTTTACCGTGGCCAAAAGACTGCACGGTGGTGGTCTGTTTCCACGACGCCCTTTACGGTGTGTACATTTAACGCCTGCCCATCGGAGAAGGCGTTCTCTGTGGTGCCGGGAACACCAGAAATGGAGAGACAATGAATGGGGACGAGTACTCTTTACAGATGAGAGCAGATTCAGTTTGAGTAGCGATTCTCATCGCATACTCATCTGGAGAGAGCGGGGAAGCCGCAATCATCCCTCAAACATCATTGAAAGGGACAGGTATGGAGGTCACGGTGTTCTCGTTTGGGGAGGCATCATGCTTGGTAGTCGTACAGACCTTCACATCTTCGACGCAATTTCAGTCAACGGGACCCGTTATTGTAACGAGATTCTTCTTCCATATGTGCGTCTTTTTAGAGGCGCTTTGGGTCTGCAGTTCCTTTTCATGGACGACAATGCACCATGTCATCGCACAGTAGCTGTCGAACAGCTCTTAGAGAGTGAGGATATTGAATGTATGGATTGGCCGGCAAGATCTCCGGATCTCAATCCCATCGAGCATGTATGGGATTTTCTAGGCAGACACTTGGCAGCTCGTACCTTACCACCAGTAAGGATTCGGGAGCTTCGATTGGCGCTGCAAGACGAATGGGCAGCAATGCCTCAACAACTCATTGACACCCTCATTCTCAGCATGGGCAGACGCTGTGAAATCTGCCTAGCAGTCAGGGGAGATTATATCCCCTACTAAAGACCGGATGTTTCTTGCTGGACACCCATCACAGGGATGTTTCGGCCTTCAGTCGCATTGCGCTCCATGCTACTTTTCCAATCAAGCTTCTTTTTATCCCTCTGATTTCTTTTTTAGTAAGTGTTGCTTACATTACACATGTCCTCACGTATTGGGGATCTTACGGTATTAAATGTGTTGATTTGGAAAGCTTTTGTACAAAGTTATATTGAAAAAACCGTCTCGTCCTTAATTTTTGCACACCAGTGTACATGTTGTTCTCGTCACACTCAGAAGCAACATGAACCATTGGTGACGGACCTCGTAATTTTGAAACATGGTAAAGAAACGAAGATGACACCTCACCTGTCAACCTACTCTGCGAACTTTCCCACCATGTCAATATGAAGGCCTTTACTCTCGAAAGGCTGAAGGACTAAAATCTTAACATTGCAAGACTACCTATATTTCCCAAAAGCAGTCCAAATTGTGAAAGAATGATTAATGTGTAAAAAAATGTGTTTAAAAATATCTTTGTGAGCACTTTGTACCTAAAGTTGCTCTCTCTCGGTGTTGCCTATCTAAGGGTGTAGGAGGAATGAAAGCAGAACCAGAGGCTTCCTTAATCACAATTATTTATTTCGTCAAATTGCTTAACCCAGTGCTTCTCTAAGTTTCAATATTTGCGACCTAATATTCAATCATAATTTTAATCACGCCCCCCTCATACAATAACAATGTATTGAATTCAATAAAATACTATACTTTGAAGCTAAAACTACAATATGACATTAACCTCTTAAGTTCCACCAGCGTATATAAACGTCTCGCTCAGTCAAAGCGTTAATTTCTCCGAACGTATATATACGTCTGTCCAAAGTACGATATTTTCTCTGCACTGCTATCCATATAATTATTTCGAAGACTTTGGAATGCAATAAAAGGACAATGTTTGCGAATGATTTACTTATTTCAAATTATTTGCTCTTATTTATTCTTCACTCTCCCCGCACCCCAATGCACCCCATACGCTCTCCTGCGTGAAAAACGAATCTCGGAAATTTTAAGAGGCAGTTAACGGATTGATTATGAAGATGTGTTGTGTGTGATTCCTGTATATAATTTTATATATGACAGTCCCATGGGAGGGTCACTGGAAATTATTAAACTTGTTTTTAACTTAGTATTGTTAGATTAATTATAAAATACATTGTGTAGCACTGATCCATTTATAATTTTAATATATCAATGTAAATGTGTATTTTATTTTTAATTATGTCAGAATATATTTTGTTTGTTTACTTTCAATAAAGTGATAATTTTTTAAATAATCTTTTGTTTTCAACTTTTCAATATGTTCGCGTCCCCCTCGTAGAGTTTTCAATCCCTTTCCCCAAGGGGGAGAACACCCCACAGTTTGGGAAACACTGGCTTAACCCATAAAAATTTATTCTCTAAGTGAATGTCATAGGAGCAATTATTTTTTAGCAAATATGCACAAGTAAACTCAACCTAATTTATCGTTGATTACTAATCTCAAATCCACTAATTCAACACATTAGAAAAGTTCAAGGAAGAGTTGTCAAGTGAACTACCAGTGGCTCAAGAGATAAGACATTTTGAATAATCTTAAAAGTTAGATTAAGAGTGTAGACTCAGATTTCTCCCAAAGTTTTTAAATAAGCTGCAAATTGAAGTGTTATATCTAAAATAAAAGTAATTATTAATAAAACAATGCCTGCTTCTTTCTCAAACACTTACACCTGCAACCCCCAGGTTTCCCCAAGGTAATGTGGGCCACACCATATTTCTATATCACGCAAACTTGAGAATTTTGAACTAAGACACAGCACAGCTCCTGTTCCCTTATAGCTAATGATTGAGCTATTTTATTCATAATCAAAAGCATTTCAAGTCTCTGAGGACTCGCAATTACTTTCTCTAAGCTACTTCTCAAAGCTTCTTTCAATCTATTATAACACAATTATCTCGATTATCACTACAATCAAACAAACATAGTCCGTCGTGTTAAAAATTCTGCCAAGAAACTCTATTCTTGGTACTGCAAACCACGCGCTATGCGTTGGTTTATTACCAAAGGAATTCAATTTCCTTCACCCCAAAAACAGTCCAGCGCTTTCAAAAACAAGGACCGTCTCTCACCCTTAACCATTCTGCCCGAGGGTCAATCACTGTCTTCCAAAAAAACAGCAACCCTTTCCCCGCAGATGCGGGAACGTCGCCAACTCTAAAATATATATCGTCAAACATTAGTCAGACACGACAAAGTCACTGCGCATTTCAAGTTTCGACAAAATCTTATTAGGGAAAATGAAATGGCAACAAAACACAAAAGGACAAAAGCCACCTTTTACATATTTAAAAGATCGGAAGAAAAATTTAAAAATAAAACAAGATGTTGCTCTTACATTTTTTCAAATAAAGATTCGGGTAATATATTTTGTATCAGCTTTTGTAAGAAAAAATCTGAAATTTTGTTTCATTTCTTCATAGTTTCGATTTCTAATTCATTCGGTGGATGATATTGTCTAATTTTTGTGTATTTCGATTGACAGTTAAGTTCTCAGTTTTCTTTAGTGCTCAATTGTTTTCTTCCTTTCATTGGGGACGGAGTTGTTCCTCTCAAGTTTTGGTGCCACTGAAGTCACGCCGTGTAGAGGAACCAATGCATGTTTTATCAGGCCAGGCTAAATTTCCTAACTTAAGAGTGATAACGAAAACAAAGTGGGATGCCAGCTCAGGTGTTGTCATCGTCGTTTGACTATGGTTTAAAATTAGAATGTCCATCAACAACTGTCTTCAAATGGTTTCGAGTGAATTAGTGGACGAATATTGACGTCGCACTATATAGCAGCACGAGGGCTATTGGTGATGGACCTCGCAATTTTGAACTATAGTCAAGTGACGAGGACAACATTTTTGCAGGCACCTTCCTCTCCGAACTTCCATACCACACCAACTGGAAGACACTGAGTTTCGGCATATTTAACGTGCATCGACCCCTACTACGATGCGGGTCTACAATGGCAAGAAGACTCGAGCCAGCAACTCACCGACTACGAGTTCGTGACCATAACCAAAGCGCTACTTCGGTCTCTCTTTCCAGATGAAATAACACAATAAAACTCGAAACGCAAAGTAAAAATATAACTGCATTATTAAAAAGAAATAAATGCCTTGTATTTATATGATACCATGTTAACGAAAATTTGTTTCTCGCAAAAATGATGCACACGATCTGTTTTTCTTTTTGATGAGAATTATAATGAAATTAATTGGCGTTTATTTACGCACTGCTACTTAAGAAATCAAAGTCTGAAAATATATTTTGATGTCTATTAATTTATAAATCCTTTAATTTTTTCAGGAGATAATAGCCTTTGATGCTCTATATCTGACAAAATCTGAACAGAAAAAGTCTCAAAAACTTTAAAATATTAAATTTATTAACTTTAAAACAAACAGTTAAATTCCTCAAACCTAAACATATTAATCCAGCATTCGATCCTACTTATATCTAAAGAAACAGTCATAATAATAATCCCTCGATCTTTTGATTAATGAGATCACATGCATAGATATATTAAGGGAAGAATTGATGACATAAGAGAAGATAACATTTAAAGCTTTATGTAAATTAGCTGCGGCACGTTCAATAGCGGTATGATTAAATAACATCACGTACTACTTATACTTCGCCTTGTGAAAATTCTAAGTAAGAATAGAAAGCTCAGGTAAAAGCAGTGTAACGAACCCCCCCCGCACAGCTGTGAATCGACATCTTTGTGGATCATCACAGGTGCAATTTGCACCTGCATTTTTAAAGTTATTGCGAGGTCCCGCCTTGGAACATCCCGGCAACATTTGACACCACGAGGGACCCTTTTTTCGACTAGGAAAAAAAAGACCCGAACTGAAAGCTAAAAAGACGCCCAATGAGAGAGGACAACCTACGTTGAGAGTGGACCCCCCCAAAAAAACTCCTCCCTCACAAACCACATCATTTGAACTCTAATAATCTTTTAATAGGCTTAATAACTTCAATGTGTCATCTGTAAATAATAACTGTGACGTAAATAAACTAAATGCTTAAATTAATCAATATCACGTCACCGTTATTTATCTCAAACGTCACAGCAGGTTCCAGGTTTATCAAACACTTTTTTACAAAGTTAAATCAACACTACGAAACCATTTACTTTGAAATGCGTATTAACGTTGCCTTTCTTGAAAAAGGGTGAAATTTTCAGAGATGGCAATATTGTTAAACTGACTGCAATTTCTTAATGATGTATCAACTTTCCTTTTACATTTTCGATTGCAGATGCATTTGGTTTCGAAATTCATCTCCCATTAATGGAGTTGGTAGAGAACACGTGAGAAAAGAAAGCGGTTCATTATCCGCAGCAAATTATTTGCTCAAGTGATTGGAAAGAAAGAAATAGTGCCGTGGGAATTCTTTCATCCGCAACAAATTTTCTTACAGCAAGCACCCTTTGTAATGGAGATCTTGGCTTCGAGTGCAGAAAAAATAAGAATCATACCACTCTCTCTACGGGACTGGCTAAAGTAACGGAAGGTATTCTTTTATTATATTTTCCTTGGAGGTCGCAATTAGTTGAAACAACTTTCAGTGGATACCCATAACACAAAACTATAATTGGGTTTAGTAACAAGATAAGTAAGCTGCCTTCACATTTGCCTTGGAATATACTGGTTTATATTAATTCCTCTTTGGCTCGAGTATTTTAAGAAACTAATAATTTCTAACCCAAATCGGTAAAATTTGATTTAGTAATGCTACTTGTAATTAAGATATAAGTTATACCAACCATAACTTATTATATTGCCTAATATGTTAGTGAACTTCAACTTTTCGAATTGGAAAAGGGTTAATTTTTGAAATGTCGAGAATGTAATTAAGAATATAGAATTTGTACTAATCACATTTCAGTTAAAATATTAAATGTCAGCTTGAAAACTCTCCGCAATTTATAGGTTATACGGCAGCACCGTTGATTAGTTGTAATGCCACAACCCTAATTAGCAATTTTAAAATACATCCAAGGAAAAATTTCTTAGCTTACCCTTTCGCTATACATATTTGAAGTTTACAGCGCATAGTGAAAATTGAAACTACTCCAATTTGTGTCAACTATTAAAAGAATGTGTAAATTAAATAATAATAAAAATTTAGAAAGTATCATTAGGTTCCTTTGCATAAAAAAATAAAACAAACTATTAAAAGAATAAATTATACACAGGACACTTTTATTTGTAACATGCGTCACACAAAAAATTTCTGTCATTTCATTTTGTTGAACATTATATATCATAAAATTACCTGCAGAAATTTAGAACAAGCATTATGTGTTTCATATATTTTTTAAACATTTTTAATGATAATTTTTTTCTCTTGCAATAGTTTTTTTAAGTTGTGATATAAAGCACGAATATATAAATTTATTATTAATTATTTCAATTTGAATCTTGTATTCATTTTTGTAATTTTTACTTTTTTGACTTATTTCTAAATAAAAAGTAAAGTAAAATAAAATTATTAACTTAAAACCAATTGTAAAAAAATCATTAGAAAATTTAACATAACTCTTTTAATTGATGAAAAAACACAAAGTTTTGAATTTTTTTCTTGAATTACTGCATGATGATTTGAATCTAAGAGAACAGCAGAATAAATAATTTTCAGCCATTTTGTAAGTCACGATTCAACATTTAGTAATGATCTTTAACGATTCTAATTTTTATAATAGAGTGAAATACGAATAACGCATAAGTACTTAAGCCGAAATATCGATTAATACGAAACAATACAACGTCCGGAGGTAAAGCGCTCGGTATTTTAGTGCACTTTTTACCTCTTAACACGAAACGATAATCGCTTAACACGAAAAAAAGTCTCATAAGTATACCATTCTTTGATGCCAAAAGAAATGCAGAAGGAGGACATTGAAACTGAGCTGACGCCTAATGAAATGCTTGAGAAAGTTTCTGTATTATTGAACGTAATATATCATTGGACAAATTTATTGTAGGAGACGACGATGCAGTGTGTACAGCCCCATTTACGGCAGACAAAGACATTTTGGAGCTTCTTCAAAGCTCAAAAAATATCATTGATGCAGATTTTTACGACGCAAATGAAATGAATAATACAGTTCCTGTTTCCACGTCATCCAAAATGAAGAACATCATGAAAAGTATGTGCAGTTCCTTAGATGCACATACCAATGATGAAATGAATAATAAAAATACGACTTCAATTTGTTGACAATTTGATGCTAATGAAGACAATGCAAAGGAAAATATCAGATTATTTTCCAAAAACTCAAAAATTGTTTCGATTTTCGAAAAACTTATTATCTGTGTGTAAAAGAAAAGTTATCTAATAAACTTAATTCTGTTAAATATATGGTGTTATTTTTTGTAATATCTCTTTACATATGAATTTTTTTTAAGACGAAAAAGTATTTTAGTGTACTCAGTTTCGTGTTAAACGATTTTCACTGTATTTCATAAGATGTTACTTAATAAAACATTAACTTTTAATCATTTATTGATTTACGGGGTCTCATGGGTGTTAAATTTCTCTAGAGGTTTGATAATATAAACGATTTTCAAACAGGTATAATTTTTTAAAATTTAAATTAAATTATTCGAATCTTTTACACTTAATTTATAAAAGAGTGAGGCTTCAGAAAAGTATAAAATCTTTAAAATATAATAATTATTTTAAAAATCACAAGCATATGAAAATTCTATAATAAATATTAAGTATGTTTTGCGTTGCGCACACTATTTTCTAAAATAGTAGCATCTGATGTATAAAACTTTATCGAATTATAAAATTTATCATACACTTTAAACCCTACCTAATTTTATTATTAGGTAGGGTTTAAAGTGTAGTTCAAAATATTTGTAAACTATTGCAATTTAAATATTTTTTTAAAAATTTATTTTTTTATTTATTAAAATATGTAATTTATTATTCTATTTTTATAAAAATAGCTACAGTGTAATCAGAATACATTTAACTTTCTAAATAAACTTATAGCTAGTAATTAAAGCTAATTTTTTAGAAAATAGCATGTGCGACGTAAAACTTAATAAATAGTTCTTATAGAAAAGTTCCTCATTTTCATATGCTTATAATTTTTAAAATTATGATTATATTTTAAACATTTTACACTTTTCTGAAGTCCCATTCCTTTATAAATAATTTGTAAACGATTCGAATCATTTAATTTAAATTTTAAAGTATTATACCTGTTTGAAAATTGTTTATATCTTCAGACCTCAATAGAAATTTAACACCCCTGAGACCTCTTAAACAAATTTTTGAGAAAAAAAGTCTAAAATGTTTCAATGCAAGTTTCAGACACTAATTTAATAATACAGAATTCATTTTCAAACATTGACAATTTAAAATATTTTTTAAGAATTTTGGAAATTTTTTAATTAGGAGGATCTCATAAGACAATTATTGACACTTCCTCAGAACTACATTAATTATGCTAATAAATACATTTTGTTAATATAAAAACAACTTAGTTTCATTTGCTTTATCATTGTTGTTATTAGTTTTCTCTCTATTATGAAAAAAATTTGAACTTTTTAATTCTTTTTTATTATGGCTAAACTTAAAATTTGGTGACTTGAAAGGCATTTTCTTATGAAATGAAAAATAATTTCATACTTCAGAGCTATCGATTGATCAACTACGGTTAATACCTTTTGATACTTCATGCACTATCAGCATGTCCTCGCTTGAATACGAGTTCATCCCACTACTTCGGGAAAAGGATAACAAATGACAACTTCACAAGCATTGGTGTTAACGAAACCTTCCATCCAGCGACATCTACGACAAGACTTCCTGGAGGGATCTTCTAGAATGTCAGGAATTTTTTGCAAGCGTCGCTGGAAAACTTGCCAGATGACTTTTAGTTGTAATTTCAAACACCTATTGTTGTATAATGGTTCAATAAAAAATCTTTTCTGTCCCATAAATGTGTTGTTGATTCTGTTCTTTCTCTCTTTTTTTCACCATAGCTCACAGCTACGGCATTTCAGACCTTGCATTTCTAAGTGATTCCAAGTCGATTTTGTAACCCAAGTTTGTTATGAATCATCTTGCTCATCTGGTAGCGAATCAACTTGAATAACTCTGAAGGGTCCAGATTACCTGACATCGTTTTCATTCACAAACATTAATATTTGGCTATAATGTTTTATTATGGAAATGGGTCCTTTCAGCAAAATATGGCAAAATGTCCCGTGCTCGATCAGTCTGAAATTCGCTTGAGGAATATTACAGTTCTCAACATGTTTCCATAGCTAAATGAATTTTCTGATCTCAATCCTTTTGAACAACTGTTGAATAAAGTCGAAGGATCATTTCAAAGCTTGTAAACACCGCCATCCAGTCTGATACAATTTAAAGATGTGGTTATATTAGCAATATTCCTAAGCAACGAGTTCAACAACTTATTGAGCGTGTACGTATAAAAATATCTGCTGTGTTCAAAGCTAAATTGAACCAACTTTTTATATGAGAGAGTCTTTGACTGTCTCTGGATGGTGGCCGTCTATTTTTGGCCACTAACTGCTGTTTGGTGAGATACAAGAGAAACAAACACAAATTACTGGACTAACACGCATACGCATTTTCTTTTTCTTATATCTGATGAGTACTTTTCAGTGCAAATCATTTGCATGTTTGGCTTATAATTTGATATATGTGGTCCCCTCCCGTAATGAAGAATATACAAAAATGAGGAAATAAAATTCGTTATAAGCGAGAAAAAAATGGTCCGTAGCACAGCTCGTTTTTTAAAGACGTAAAAGCTATAAGTTAAAAAAAACTAATTATATACAAATATCTGAAAACAGAGAAAATCAACATCCAGTCTTAGTTTTATATATATATATATATATGTGTTTCCGATTACACTTACTACTCTAAGACGCGTACGAATTATTAATCTTCCTCTTTCTCGTATTGAACAACTCTCATTTACAATTCCTGCCAAGACTGTTGTTACATAAATTGAAAATCAGAGCAATCATTAAAATCCCAAGAATTGAACATTAAGGTAACGAAATATCTCAGATGAAGATTACTTTACCGTTGGAGAAATCTAACACTTTCTCAATGTAATGGTTTTACATATTAACCTAGTTGACTGAATTTAGCATAATAGCAGTACGGGATAACATTGGATAGTTGACTAATTGATAAACTTGTGATTAATATAATCATAAGGTATATATATGAGCTACAGACGTATAATTTGAAATAAATATTATTATTTTAGTGCACTGTTCTTAGTAAAACTGAATCTATTTAATTTTTCTTAGATTTAATATCCAGGTTTAAAGATATGTATTCTACTTTTAAATTATTAAAAGCTTATTAATATTTATTATAAATATCTCAATTATTTTGCTGAAGACTGTTAAAGAAGCCGTTTTAGATTCCTCAAAGATATTGTGAAGTGATCATTCTTATTTTGCAATTGATCAAATTTAGATAAATTTTTGATTACGATGATGTCACGATTTTCCTATTTCCTAATACTTTTTTTCTTTCTACTTGATATAAATGAGTCTCAGTTTCACTAAAAATGAAATGCTTCAGTTTACATCTATATGTATATAAAAAAGCGACTCCCTCATCACATATCCGGAACTATTAGACCTACGGACTGGAAATTTGGCGGTCATGTTCCTTTCAAGAATAGAGATTCGCTAAGAGCGGATTTCGCAAAAACCAACCTCCAAAAGGTGTTGTGAGGGGAAAATAAAAATCACCGTTTTTGAACTATCAGGCATACAGACTTAATGTTTAGTAGGCATGTTCCTTTTATGTGCGGAATTATTACAATAGGGGATTTGCGAAATTTGACCCCCAAAGGGCGTTATGAAGGTTAAGATACCTTTGTATATAAATATTACGGTTTCTGAGCTATTAGTACATGGGTTAACCCTAAATTTCCCAAGAAAGTCATTTTGACTGCTTTTTAATTTCAATTAGAAAAACAGTTACATGTATAATGAACAATTTTTACGAATATATTTTTTTTCCAAGTGAAGAAAATCTTTTCTATTGTTAATATTTGCTAATAACTTTTTATACGACTGTAAATAATACAAACAAATATTAAAAGTTAATTTTAAACCAATTTCTTTACACATTAATCCTTCTTTCACAATTCGACAACTTTCGGGCAATATAGGTATGCACTAAGTTTCAGTCTTTCTAGTGTTGGATACATCACAATACTCTTTGCTGCCCCCTAGTGGAATGAGAAAAAGTTATTATGTTAGTAGTATGAGTACCTCACAATATACCGAATGAAAAAGACCGAATGTCGCAAAAGTTCTTGAGTCACACATAACTTATTTCTCGGACCTATATTCCAGACAGACTATTTTCTTGTATCACTCGGTACCCTAGAAAACAAAACCTTAAGAAACAACTTAATTCTGTGTGAAGAGCAGGTCAAGTCAAGAGATCGAAAATTATTTTGAGTCTAAACTAAACACATTTTATTAATAAGAAATTGATAAGTTGCCAAGGAGGTGGCAGGTCACATATATATTAGTACAATATATAATAAAATAAAATAATTTAATTACCTAATGAAGCAAAGTAAATGCCTGATTAAAAAGTGGAAGTTATTTATGAATAAACTTAACATTAATTATGGTTTTTAGAGAGATTAGCATTTCTCCTAAAAATATTAAAAAAATTAACGATAAGTAAAATTTTGCACGCGTTCGTACGTGTGATGAATGGTTTTCTACTCTTCTTGCAGCGTTATTTTTTGAAATATTAAGCCATTAATTAAGAAAATAACTGTGTTAGAATAAATAAACAGTACACAACAGATTGGCAAAGTTTCAAATTTATTCGACGTTAACTGTTTCAATGGAAGCAAATATTGGAACAAAAAATTTTGCATAAAAGTGCTGGTTGGATAAATAGGCTTTCAATTTCCAATTACTTTCTTCACCTCTCATTTTTCGTACAAAAATAATTTAAAATTCTGCGTTAATTCTTTTTTTATTCATTCACGTACAAAGTGTGAGTTACGAAAAATGTTACTTTGATGCTCTTCTGATAACTGAAAAGATGCTTAAATGAGGAATTTAAAAACTTGTCTCGGATTTTATAAGCCATTCATTTTTAAAGTTCTTAATAAATCTATTGAAAATAAAAATTGTTTTTGAAATTTAAGAATACACACTACTAGAAATGACAAGATGAACAAGGAAATTTCTTTTATCAAAATCTACCATACCAAAACGTCCAAATGCATCGAAAATAGAAATATATTTACTAAAAATATTTTATTTAATGATCATTGAATGGTTGTATAGTTATGGATTGAGCCCCCAGGATAATCCAGGACAATTCCATATGCTGTATCGTTCCAGGTAGTTTCAAACACATTTCGCTTATTGGAATGTTTTGTTTTCATTTTGTACGAAAGGAGTTCTGAAGCCACCTTCTACATAGGATCCTCTTTGGAAAGAATATTCTATCCAATTTGTATTCTCCTTTAACCCTTTATCTACCGAAGGTACTTATATAAGTACTCACTTTAAAGTTACATAGAATAACCATTTTTACAAATACGCAGGGATATTCTTTTAAAACTACTCTTTTAAGATACATGTGGCAGTACGGTTTCTATGATGAGTATTTTAGAGAGGAAGGGGAATAGTTTTATAGCAGAAGTTGCGTTTTCAGTGGACAGCAAGATTGCCATTTTTGTTCCGGAAAAAGTATTAATGTCAAAAGGTTAGTGTGTTATTTTTTGTATGTTATTAAAGACCTTAGAAAACGATTTGACTATTTACTTTCAGTAAACAGTGTATATAATTAATTTTACAATTAAATATATTTATTTAATTAATTAGCTCTAATGGATTAAATTTCCCAAATTTGAGGATTTCTTATGTATATATCCCTTAATTTTCAATGTAGTGATTCAAAAAAATATATTGCATGAAAAAAAACTGCAGTTAATCATGATGCTGTAGATAAAGGGTTAAATAACTTTTAACTTTTAAATTTTTATCGTTTGATTCACTGAGAGTATATTAATTCAAACTCAGCAACACGAAAGATTTTGGCGAAATCACCAAGGAAACCTATCCTACCCTAAAGGTCGTAGAGCTACAAACCGAACCCCCTGGAAACATTCGTATTTGACACTAGATTGCCCAAGGAAGTTATTTTGATTGCTTTTTAATTTCATTTAGAAAAACAATTACCTACATAATGAACAATTTCTTAGAATTTTTTAGAATATATTTTTTTCCAAGTGAAGTAAATATTTTTTATTGCTAATATTTACTAATAACTTGTTATATGACTGTTAATAATATAAAAAAATATTAAAAGTTAATTTTTTTAAAGAAATTTATTTCACATTGCAGTCATTTTGACTGCTTTTGGGAAATATTAGTATGTAATGTCTAGTCGCTAGTCTAGTACAGTTCTTCTAGTGTTAAGGATAAAAAATCTTTTTTTCCTTAAAAGGAAAAAAACAAATTTTAACGATTTTATATAAATTGCAATATTGATCTTTTCTAAGGAAACAGACACTTAAATATACAAAGCAAATGGTGAACAAAAAAATACAGGGCAAGGGGAAAAAATCTTGAAATATTTGAATATCTTAACCGCTTGAATTTAGATTTCGGCAGGGAATCGAAGCTAAACATTATTCTTCAAATAAAAAGATAAATACCATTTCATTTGAGTTTCACTTACCCCTGGCACTGGGTTTTGCCATGAGTTTGTGCACAATGTTGTCGTAGTAGGAATCGCCTGCCACCCCCGAATCTTTGGTGAGTCGTTCCTTAACGGCGATGCAAATTTCGCTCTTCGACAAAAGCTCCTCCAGAACGGTGAAGGCCTATAAAAAACGAATTATTAATCTTTCGGTAAAAGAATAGTCAAATTGAGCTTAAATATAAAGAAAATGAAACACGTTCAGATACTATGCTGTTTGAATTAAGTGGGACAAACATGTTTTTCTTGTCTGAGTTGGTATGGGATTAACCGTATGTCCCAAACTGCCACAAACTGGTTATCTTTGTATATAAGTGGTACAATACACGGATCAATTCTGACTATAATTTACTCGCTTGACTGGTTTTTGTGTATTAGTAGCTCAGTTGTGAGCATTTCAGTGCGGCAGCTGGTGGTTATAATTTGGCGTTCCATCTAACACGTATTACTTTTGCTTGTTCAAAGATGGATATTACTCCGAGGAAACGTTCTAAAATAGTCACTCTTAACGAACACACTTTGATGACTGTGAGAGATATCGCTTCAGCAGTTGGTGTTGGCAAATCAAGTGTTAAAATATTTTTAAGAATATTTCAAAGTTTCGGTACATCCTAACTAAAAAGCAAAGTAAAATGTGAGCGGAAGCGGAAAACTACACCAATAACTGATAAAATTCTAATAAGAAAATGCAAAATAAATCCAAGGAAGACACATAGACCTTCGAAAGGATTTATTAGAATACAGTGTTGAAGTGAACGCCTCAATTGGACGCAAAAGCTTCTAGAAGTGTGTCTTAAGACAGCCGGCTCGAGGATAAAAAACAGTTTCTATCTCTAAAAATGATGCAAAAACGTTTAGCACAGGCCAAAAAATATTGCCCATAGACTGTTAGTGACTGGAAAAAGGTAATTTTCTCTGATGGAACACATTTACTTGTGCAGAAATACAAATCAAGTACAGTCATAGAAAGTGAAGGTGAAATTCTGTTACAAGATCATATCCAAAAGACTGTAAAAGAGTTGTTTTTTCACAACAAATGGCGCTGGAAATTTAGTTCCTCTTAAAGGCATGATAAATTTTGACAAATATATAGAAATATTGCCTAGTAGAATTGTTCAGTTCATGATAACATTTGACGGAAAATTTCAACAGGACTTGGCTCTTTGTCACAACTCAGTAGCAGTCCGGACTTGTACGCGGGAAAATAAAATGCAAGTGCTCGTTTAGCCAGCTAATTCACCAGACCTAAATCCTTTTGATAACTTAACGCGTGTTCTCATTTCTCCCTCAAAACCGACAATACCGCTTCAGACATCAACTCGAAAAGGTGCTGATGTTCGTTTGAGGTATCTAGTACCAAGCATTGACTATATAGTTCTGGCAATCTCTGGTCACGCGGCAGCACGAATTCGGGTTTCCAGGTATCCTACTCATCATTTGATTGAAACAGAAAATTATGTTGTCCATCCCCAACAGTTCTCATGCTGCCTCTGGGAGTCACGCCACCTATCAATCGATAACCGTAACTTTTACTGTAGCAAAAACTGCCAGTATTTTTCTCTATGTATTATAGCTGGTGTAGAGAGAGCGCCTTCTTGTGAGATAAGAATCGTGGACGTGGTATCCTATAGGCCAAGGTAACGGACTTGTGGAAGGCGTGTCATGAGTTCGAGCCCAATGCCGCTGAGATCGACTGTGTAGGGAAGCGATGCACGTTAAGGGGTCATATACCTTTTCAAATTTCCTGAAAATCGATTTTTTTATTATTATTTTATTTTATAGAGTAAACCTTTCTGAGTGTTCTAAAAGAAACCGCATGCAGATATTCCCAATAGAACGGACGTTATTAAGAAAATAAAAAGAGTAGAAAAGGCGATTTACATATTGTTTACATTTTGGCTCCAGGGTGACAGCTGTCATGTCGCTGGTGACAGCTGCGTTTCTCTGTTTCTAATATTTTCATTCTAATTATTATCAAATGCTTGAATCTAAGCCTCAAATATTATTATTGTTGTTCTGAATATTAACTACAACTTCTACTAACTTTATAAACTTCTACTTCTACTTTGTTTTGATAAAGTGAATCTTGAATTTATACTCGCTCGTTTTTGATTTTCATACCGTATCTTATTCTAAGATAAGTTTTAGGAAAAGTATTATTTTTTATAAACTTTTGAAGGATGAATTCGACTGAATCTGCTAAAAGTACATCTGGTAAACGTCCTAAGAAAAGGAAGTTTACTGGTAATATGCATACGAGATGCAAAGCTGTACACAGTGTGGATGAATCACTAAACAACAGTGCATCTGGAAAAAAGATTCGGCTGCAAGATGTTGATTCATCTTTTATTGAACATGATGACTGTTTTGATGGCTATAGAGTGTTTGATAAAACTATCATGTTTACAAACATTCAAAACTTTACTTCTTGCAAACAATGTGGTGGTGATATTAAACTATCAGAAAAATGTGTTAGAGGTTTGTCTAGTGTTTTTTCGATTGAATGAAATAACTGTAAAGACTTGTGTTCGTTTAGAAATTCAAAAATGCTGGGTAAAAGAAAAAATATTCCAGAAATAAACAGACGTTTTGTATACGCAATGAGGACAATTGGACAGGGTCATGCAGCAATGACAACTTTCTGTGGTGTCATGGTCTTTCCTCCTCCAGTTGCTGAAAAATCCTATAATAGCATTATTAAACAAACTACAATTGTGTAGTAAAGAAGTCGCAGAAGCTTCAATGCAAAGTGCAGCTTTAGAAGAGGTAACTGTGACAAATTCTTCCGATATAATAATTAGTGGAGATGGAACATGGAAAATCCGTGGCTATTCTTCTCGTGTTGGTATGTGTGCTGTTATAAGAGACAAAACAGGAAAATGTATTTATGCGGAAGTGATGTCTTCTTTCTGTAAAGGATGTGATTCTTGGAAACGAAGAAAGGGGTCACCTGCTTACAAAAAGTGGAAAATTCTTCACGTTAAAGAATGTTTGTAGAACCACAATGGTTCAGCTGGCATGATGGAGACTGTGGGAATGGTTCGTATATTTCAGCGTTCATTAAATCATCGTTCTGTGAGATATACATCTTACATCGGGGATGGCGATTCCAAAACTTTCTAATCTATTACTGCATCCAATCCGTATGGAGAAGATATCACAGTTTCAAAAATTGAATGTGTTGGACATGTTCAAAAAAGAATGGGAACTCGTTTACGAAAATTAAAACAAAAGAGCTCCAAACTCAGTGCTGGGAAGTCGATTGGGGGAAAGGGAAGGTTGACCGACAGAATGATCGACTTAATTACAACGTACTATGGAAATGCAATCCGACAAATTAAAACATGCCTGTCAGATATGCGAAAAGCTGTTTGGGCTGTATATTTCCTTATACGTTCAAGCGACGAAGAACCATTGCACAGTTTTTGTCCCGTAGGTCCTAATTCTTGGTGTAAATATTAAAATCAAGTAGTAGAGGGCAGTGTGGAAACTTTTAGACACAGTAACAAATTGCCAGTGGCAGTAATGGATGCCATAAAACCTGTGTTTAATGATCTATCACAACCTAAACTTCTACAAAAATGTCTAGGGGGTAAAACCCAAAATAATAATGAATCCATTAACTCATTAATATGGAAATTATGCCCAAAAACTTTAGGTTGTGGCAGAAAGATTGTTGATATATCTATAAATGAGGCAATTGTCATTTTTAATGATGGCAATCAAGGCAGACTAAAAATTATGCAATCGCTTGGTCTGACTGTTGGTCAATTTGCACATAAATTTGTTACACTTGTAGATATAAAAAGAATTCAGACTGCAGAAGTACATTTTAATCTCCGCACAAAAGAAGTCCGACAGGCTAAAAGAATGCAATTTAAAACTACTTGTAAGAAATTAACTGAAAAAGAGGGAACATCATATGCATGTGGCGAATTTTAGCATTTTAGAATCATAGTAATACACTGCATTCATATCACAAATTGTTTAATATTTATAATAAGTAGTTGTTAATTAAGGTATTGATTGTTTTTAAGTAATTTTTTTAAATTTTTAACTTTATTTTGGAGAAATGAATCACTTTGTTGCATTTTGATTATTTTGTAGCTTTTGATATCGTTTCGATGCTTGTACTGCATTGGTATAATATATGTTTTTAGTTATAATAATTTTAATAAATTGAAGTTTATTGATTAAAAAAACTTCACATTGGTTTTAATTTAAATTTAGTTGTTGTTTGAGTAACCAGAATAATATATATATAAAACTGTGGTAAATTTTACGTTTGATGTCAATTTTCTCAGAACGTCATTTTTACTCATTACGCGCATGATATTTTCAAAACCGTGCCATGGAAAATGATAAAATTTTTACTGTAGATTCTGGATCATATCTGTACTTAAAATAACGAACCAGTTTGAATTTTTAATGAAAAAAAAATTTAAAATTACAAATATAAAATAGCAAATTTTTTTTAAAAATTGTATAGTTAAATTTTAAATAGTTATAGTTTACTAAAAATTTTAAATCAGTGTTTCATGCTTTGTCATTTTAAAGATAACACAATTTCCAACACTGAGCAAAAAATTTCATCAAAAATATTGGTAACTTTTTTTTATAAAGCTGCGCGTAATGCATATCACTTGCGAAAAGAAAACAAAAATTTCTTTTTGTAATTATCTAATTAAAAATTTATCCTAATTAGCACTGTGTTTGTTGGTTATGTTTTAAGTAAAGTAATATCTATTTGTTTATTCCTCCAAAATTTACATTCCAGGAAACAATAATAAAAAAATTATAGAGCTTTAAAGAGCTCACTATTTTTAACCATTTTCAACTTTTTAAAAGGTATGTGACCCCTTAAATCTGTCGAGACCTGAAACGTCCTCTCGTTGGTGTGGTGTGGTATTTAGGAGTGAGTGAGTGAATATTAACGTCGCACTGTTCAGCTGTACGAGGGCTTTTGGCGACGGACCACGTAATTTTGAACCATGGTCAAGTGACGTGGACGACACCTGAGCTGGCACCCCCTCTCCTAACTACCACACCACACCAACGGGAGGACGTTTCAGCTCTCGACAGATTTAACGTGCATCGCTGCCCTACACGGCGGGTCTTTAGTGGTACTGAGCTCGAACTCGTGACAAAGCCACCCACGATCCGATGCCTACCACTCGGCTACCGCGGCCACAGGTATTTAGGAGAAGGGAGTCGTAGTAGAGAAGTCGTGTAGCTGAACACGGTGTGCAACGTTACTATTCACTCACTCTCTGGAAGCCAGTGAGCGAATATTAACGTCACACTGTTCAGCTACACGAGGGCTTTTGGCGATGTCCATGTAGTTTTGAACCATGGTCAAGTGACGTGGACGACACCTGAGCTGGCACTCCCCTCTTCTATCCCCCACACAACACAAACGTTTGAGCTCTCGAGGGATATAACGTGCATGGCGTGTATTTAGTAGTACTGGGCTCGAACCATGCCAGCCACGATACGATACCTTGACCCCTCCTCCCTCTCTGGGATAAGAATCGGAATGTTTGAAGAGAGCATCGTTCTACGGAGCTCTGGTACTGCTCTACCTGAATCGGAATTAAAACCTAATGACTCTCTCACAGCTTGGTCGAATTTTACAGCAGAGCTAAAAAGTCATTTGAACCTTTCAAAATAAAATGTCACTTTTTTTCACTACTTACAAGAATCTGTATATATAATTATCAGCCCACAAACTGTGACACTAAAAATATATAATCAGTATCTTACCTATGAGAAGCCTCCTAAATATTTGTGGTTTATTTTAGACCCCGAATTTTTTTTTCTTTACAAGTCACAAATAAACTGAATATCTTGTATAGAAACTGTTTTGAATTATACATATAATCCCGAAAAGAAAAAAAGAAAATTTTAAAATTAACTTATTATTTACTAAAAGAGAGAGAACCATTATACTTTAATACCACCTAAGAACTGTTTTTAAAATGACAATGTCTAATCAAAATCTCTGGGATTATTTAACACATTTCTTTAAAAATTATAAATCTCATTTGAATAATGTATTACATTTCCCATGTATTTTCAAGAAAAAACTTTATTTACTATTCAAAATTTATTTTATAAAATAAATTTATCCCTATCTCAATAGCGTGCATAATATATTAACTATTTTATTAACTATTCATTCGTTTTGATAAATACCAATAACACATTTTTTGTAGAGAATTAATGGAAACCTTTTATGTGTACTCATACATACCTCCATAAATGCATTTGTTATAAGCAGAATTCAAAATTATGCAGTTTTTTGTCAAGTTGAAACTTTTTAATTATGTGTCTAGTTTAATGATGAATTTTACGAATTTAAATTTTTTCACCTGTGTAGAATAGAGATTTTTGAATATTTGGAAAAATTTTAACGAACACGTAGCATTAGAAAAATTGGAAGCACAAACTTAATACTCAAACTTGAAATACATTGGAAAAGTCTCGAGAAAAACTTTTGAAATTTTAATTAGTATTAACTAGAATATATTTGAGTAAAAAATTGCGAAAATTTAAAATTTATTTAGAAACTTCATATAATATGCCTTGAATTCTTTCATAGTGAAATGCAAAGATATAATTTGTAATGAAATTGTATATGAGATTAAATTCATGCGTGTTACTGTTTAAAATCAAAATAATTTATTTTATTCCTATAGAAAATGAAGAACGGTTTTTTTAAAGTAGACAACACTATGAGTACAAAAGTAAAATATCATACTTCTTGAAAAATAATGACATGATTAATTTTATACATGCTGAAGCGTAAATTAAATGAAAATTTATTTAATAATATTGTAGTTGTTGCTCATGCCACCTCTCTGCCGTAGTCAGATCGAAGCCCACGAAATTCATCATGGCAAGGGGATAGATGTACTTCTGTCGTTGGCCGTTCATTTGAGCACCATACAGGTGACAGCACGATTTAGCTTGGTTCCACTCCAATTTTGAGGGAGAACAACCTGGGGGAGAGTTAGGGGCCTCCACCTCTCATCTTCTTCCACCGACCTCACGAGTGCACTTGCGGTTCGACGGCTGTTTACAGTACCCCCATGCCGCGAAGACGCTATACATATACAAACATCCATGTCTTCTCTGCCGTAAGAACTGCGTTCTTACGGCACATGCATGATTCTTACGGCCCAGCAATCAGCGTCGCTAACCACTATACCGGATGGGTGACTATTTGCCAATGTTAAATAGCTTATGAAAAAAATGTAGCAGTGGTGGCCTAGTAGTCATGATCGCTAGCTAATACCCGGAATGTCTCGAGTTCGAACCCTAGTGCATCTAAAAACGAATGATGAACGAAAAATCTGCCATGGCTCAAAGCCCTCCCGTTGGCGTGGTGTGGTATAGTTTGGAGGATATGAATCAGTATTAACGTCACACTCTTCAGCTACTAGAGGGCTTTTAGTGACAGACCTTGTCAATTTCAACCATGGTCAAATGACCAGATTTGAAACCTCCTCTCCTAACTACCACACCAGCGGGACGACGTTTCAGCTCTCGACAGATTTTACATGCAGCACTTCCCTACAAGGCGAGTCTTCAGTGGAGGATCGAACTCATGAGACCCCGGCCACGAGTCCGTTACCTTGACCATTAGGACACCGAGGCCAGTTAGGATATTTAATGCAAGCTCAGTTGTTGTCCTCGTCGCTTCAACGAGATTCATCTCCCATAACGTTGGTGATGCTTTATAGTGCGACGTTAATAAACAATTACGCAAACAATGCACGTAAAAGGAATTGTATAGAGATATATATATATACATATATATACATATATATACATATATATACATATATATATATACATATATATATACATATATATACATATATATATATATATATATATATATATATATATATATATATATATATATATATATATATATATATATATATATATATATATATATATAATAATTCCCTCTGGCATTCTTTTAATTGGCTTTTTTAACAATATTGAAATAATCTTTTGATTATTTGGTTCAAAACTAACACCCTGATTTTAATCGTAATCGATGAATACTATTACATCAGAAATTCCTGTCCCGCACATTCTATCCAATCAGAGCTATGATTATGTGATCATCACGCACTTGCACTGTTGGTAAAGAATAAAAACAACTTGTGTAATGGCGTTGGTCGCTCTTCCTTTTTTGCCGTCATAATGTAACAGTGAATATAGCTGTTTCTCCGTGTTTTTGTGTTGTGTCCGTCAAGATGTCACTTCTGCTTGTCTCTTGTCCACTGTGCTTTAATATCATCATGAATTTGTTTGTCTCGCCGATGTGAAAGTGTATTATAATTTTGTCCTAAACTTCGATATGTGCGGCACAATAAAGAAGATATCTCTTCACTGAAGATGTGTAATTGATGAAAACCTGCTCACACACGACAAAAATCAACCACTCGGCCAATAATTAACAGAAAGTCGATAGGATAGTTTCCTACCGTGAAAGTATAAATAAAGAAGAAAATAAAAAGTGCGTCGTAAGTTTGCTAAAATTCCTGATGTTTCAACTTCTTCCTTGGGCAGGGGGAAATCCCCTTTTCAAGTTGTGCTAGACGGCTTCGTTTTCATTGAATTAAACCAAGGGATTTTTGCGAATAAGCCTATAACAAGTTCATGTTTCGTCGAAAAGTGCAACCGTCAACAGAAAAAAGTGAAGATTTTTAAATGTAAAAAAGTTACAGAATATTATTATCAATCATTTATATTGCAAATTTTATACATATGATTTTTTCAACAAGTGATTCTGACCTTTGATATTTTTGTGCCTAGCATTTCATGAAAAATTATTTGACGTATATTTAATAGTGTTGTAATACATGTTTTTAATTAACATAAAACAATATATATTGACATAAAAAATTTAAATACTGTAATGTTTGATATGTGAATTTAATAATTAATAACTGCAAATGTTTTGATTTTGTTGTAATTTCAATTTTATATATTTTGGTATTTCTATTTTTGGTACTTCAAATTTTTAAGTTTAAGTTAAATTTTAATGTCTGTATTATTCTCAAATCTGGTTTTAAAATGGCGAATAATGAGCAAACCAATTTGGCTGTAATACGTAATACCAACCAAAGCCCTAATGAACCATACATAGTCCCTTTTGATTCTGAAAATGGAATGCTAATAGAAGCTTGGTTAGATTATTTTAATAATGCATGTAAACTTAGTAATAAAGATGATAGTTGGAAAATTGTAAACATATCAAAATAACTAAAAGGGTCTGCATTAACTCAGTACATTAACTCTTGTCTTAATATTTCAAATTTTGGAGAACTGTGTTCAATTCTTATTGAAAAATTTTTAAAACCTAATGTTATAACTTTATCAGATTTCTCACAACTTCAATTAAAAAAGATAAAAAAAGATAATTTAGAACAATATTTTCATCAAGAATTAAATTATGGTAGACAATTAGTATTATCTCCTCAACTCATTTTAGAAGGACTTACGGATGGAATGCCCATCAGTATTAAACAATTAATGACAGTAAATCCCCCTACCTCACCTACCGAATGGCTCATGGTAGCTACACGCTTAATGAAAACCCAAGCCCCAAAACCTGAACAAAATACTTTCAGACAAAATGTGCCCATTCAACCAAGACAAAATACTTTTGTACCTCAAAACCGCTACTCTGTTCGACCCAACTTCCAAAATTTTAATAGAATGCGTCCCCAACATCTCCCAAATCAGCATGCTCATAACTTTGACAATAGAGGTTTTAGGCCCAACCACTACACACATTTTCAACATGGACTGCCACCATATCCATGTAAATTTTGCACACAACAAGGAATTTCCAATGCTTATCATTGGAAACTGCAATGTCCTTTTAATCAACATCAATTAGGGCAAACCCCATTTAATTGTGATCCACCTTTGGCTGCTAACGCTGTTTCTCAGAGCTCGGAGAACTCTGTTGACAGTCAACAAATTCCTAATCAGAGACAACACCCCCCCCTACTGAGGCCTCTTGCCCAGCATATTGACAATTACATGTGTCCGGACACATCTCATCATCGCCAAGCCTAGCTAACTTGGACAATTTACCTAAACATAACAATGTGAATATTGTTATTGTTACTGGATCCACACTCTATCTTTAATTTCTGCAGATATTGTAAATAATTTTAGGTTACAAAAACAAACAACTAAGCCTATACAGATTAACCAAAAAAAAAGCCCATGGCAATTTTCAATTAAACAAACTATGCAAAGCTTATTTAACAATTGGACAGGTAGAAAGAAACATAAATCTGTATATAATTAATAGTAGTCTATCTTACATTATTCTAGGACTACCAGAATGTAGAGTCAATATAAATTTGTTATTGATTGTGAACATAACCAGTTACTACAAAATGGACAAATTATTGTAAATAATCAGAATCCACTCACTAAACCAATTTCACTACATATACAGGAGAAGAGTTAGAAAATACCTCAGAGGAAGTTCTCTCACCTCTGACTGTTAAAGAATTATCTCCTAACCTGATACAACTTCTTTCAGAATACACTCATGTTTTTTTCTAAAAATAAGTATGATGTAGGTAAAATAAGAATGGAGCCCCCTAGAATTAATTTAACATCAGACCTCCCAATTTATCAGCGAGCTTATAGAACTTCAGCCACTTCAGAAGCTGAGATTAATAAATAAATACAAAATTTATTAGCTGCAGGTTTGATTAAAGAATCCAATAGCTGTTATTTTTCCCCGGTTACTTTAGCTTATAAGAGAGATGAAAAGCAGAAAACCAGATTATGTATTGATTATAGAAAACATAATGCCATTTGTAAAACAGACGCAGAACCATTACCTCGAATAGATTCGCTGCTAGATAAATTGAATAGTGCTAAATATTTTTCTACGCTTGACCTTGCAAGTGGTTACTGGCACATTCCGTTGCATGATAAATATAAAGAAAAATTAGCTTTTGTTATAACTGAAGGTTTATATGAATTTCTCTCTCAAGTTCTTCCTTTTGGCTTTCGAAATGCCCCAGCAATTTTTAATGGTACTATTCGTAAAATTTTAACTAAACATAAATGTTCAAATTTTGCTTGTCACTATTTTGATGATATAGTTGTCTTTTCAAATTCTTTAGAGGAACATTATGCTCATTTAAGAAAAATATTCCAAATTTGTGAGGAGGAAAACATTAAATTAAAATTTTCAAAATGTGTTTTTGCAAAAACTAAGATAAACTTTTTAGGCTATGAAATTAAAGAAGGCTGCATTACCCCTGATAATCAAAACATTGAAACTATTAAAAAATTACAACCTCCCAAAAATGTTAAACAACTTCAAAGTTTCCTTGGTTCTGTAAATGTTTATAACAAATTCATTGATTCATATGCCAAAATTAGGGAACCTTTAAATTAACTACTAAAGAAAGATAAACAATGGGATTGGACTGATGAATATCAAACAGCATTTGAATTGTTAAAAAATAAATTAATAACGAAACCTGTATTACAATTATATGATCCTAAATTACCTCTGCATGTTTTCTGTGATGCCTCGCTGAAAGCTATTGGAGCTATTTTGAAACAACCTGATAATTCTGGTACTCTTCACCCAGTATCTTTTCATTCTAGAACTTTACGTGAATATGAAAAAAAATTATTGTATCACAGAATTGGAATGTTTGGCCATAGTAGATGCTCTTGATAAGTTTTATTATTATTTACATGGTAAAAAATTCATAATCCATACTGATCATGCTGCTCTTGTTTGGCTTAAAAATGTGAAAAATTTAAGGGGTAGATTATTTCGTTGGTCATTAAAATTAAGCATGTTTGATTATGAAGTAAAATATTTAAAGGGAACTAATAATGTTGAAGCTGACATGTTATCAAGACATCCTATTGCTCAATATATCCAACACTCAGTACATTTACTTAAATTAAATGAGATAAAGACCCATCAAAATTTAGATAATGTAAATGATCCTAAATATAAGAAAGTTGATGATGTCTTTGTTCTTAAAAAGAAAAAATCTGTTTAAAATTGTTGTACCTTTTTCATTAAGAAGAAACATTTTACAAAATGCTCATGAACAATTTGGACATCCTGGTACTCAAAAAATCATAAATTTAATTACTCCTCAATACTATTGGCCTCATATTAGCTTAGATATTTCAAAATTTGTTAAACATTGTAATGTATGTCAATTAAATAAAAGGAAAAGGCAAAAAAGATTTGGTCTTTTACAGACTGTACTCCCCACAGATCAACCTTTTGAGTATATCTCTGTTGATACTGTTGGTGGATTCAACTACTATAATTCTACTGAAAAATTTCTTCACTTAATAATTGATCATGCAACTCGCTATTTTTGGGCTTTTGCTTCTAAAAGTGAAACAACCGAAACCTATGCAAATTGTTTAAAACAACTTTTCCAAATTCAAATACCTAATAAACTGTTAACTGATAGAAATGGTGATTTTACCTCATCCAGATTCAAACGCTTTTTAAGAAATTATAACGTTAAACAGTTATTAACTACTTCTCATCATCCCCAGGCAAATGGTAAATGTGAACGTGTAAATCAGTCTATTGTAACTAAATTAAGATGTAAAATAAATTCTACCAAAATTCCTTGGACCAAATTTCTAGAACAAGTAATCAATGAGTATAACTTAACACCTCATTCAGTCACAAAATTCCCTCCTGCATATTTGTTATTTGGCACTTTACCATATACACCTCCATTAGCTCGAAATCAAGTTTACCCTCCAGTTGAAGAAGCCAGAAAATTAGCAAAAGAGAACACCATAAAATACCATGAGAAAAATAAAATTAAATATGATGCGCGTTTCATTGATTCTCCTTTTGAACCGGGTGACCTCGTAATTTATGAAGAATTCAACTATCCAAATCGAAGAAAACTATCCCCAATTTTTTCAGGCCCCTATGAAATAGTACAAAAGCTGTCAGATGTCAATTATGAAATAACCAAGCCTAACGCTTTAACTAAAAAACCTACAGAAATTGTGTGCACGTTTCAAAATTGAGAACTTATTACCCTCCTGAGGAATTGAAATTGAGTCATGAATAATAATAATTACACTAAAAAGAAAACACACACATACAACTACACAAAACCAAATCATTGTCCTTTTGCCCCTCTTAGGTGGACCCCATTTCCACTCTTGAGATATTTTTTTCTTTTTTACTGTTGTTGTGATGTGTCAGAACAAGAAATGATTATAAATCTTACAATGTGCGAAACATGGGTCCACCTTCCAATCCATTTCGGATTTTTTCCTGTCTTCATCTCGATGTACTGTTTCAGTTTTGGAGAAATGTGCATTCTTGGATGGAGGCAGGGAGGAGTCTGAATTAAATTCCCCTTCCTTAATAGTCTTGGACTGTTAAGTTTACTTTTGGACAAGAAAATCAACATTTTTTAGACAAACTTGGATGTTTCATGATGTTTGTCATTGATATTTTGATATTTTAGGCTACAATTATTTTGAATCTTATTTTCATTCCATTTTAAGTGTTCTTTTTTTATTTTTGATATTGTGTATTTTTATGATATCATGTTTAGTGGTGTGAATGTGTTATTACATCAGCTGCTCAAGAAAATGTGAACCTTTTGGAGCAATACTTTGTGATTTTTATTGCATTTTAAATTTTATGTTTTGAATGTTATTTATGGGTACCCATGTGTTACAATTTAACAGTATATATTGTTTTCATAATTTTCTAGTATCTAATTTCTGTGTTAGAGATCATGCTATGTATGTCATTACCGGTGAGTGCAAGAAGTTTTTCATAATTAATAGTAATTTATTCAAAACTTTAAAACTAGTTTCTCTGTAAGGTACGGGTCTGTATCAAGGGCTCTTACGGAGGGGGGAAATGTAATAATTCCCTCTGGCATTCTTTTAATTGGCTTTTTTAACAATATTGAAATAATCTTTTGATTATTTGGTTCAAAACTAACACCCTGATTTTAATCGTAATCGATGAATATTATTACTTCAGAAATTCCTGTCCCGCACATTCTATCCAATCAGAGCTATGATTACGTGATCATCACGCACTTGCACTGTTGGTAAAGAATAAAAACAACGTGTGTAATGGCGTTCGTCACTCTTCCTTTTTTGCCGTCATAATGTAACAGTGAATATAGCTGTTTCTCCGTGTTTTTGTGTTGTGTCCGTCAAGATGTCACTTCTGCTTGTCTCTTGTCCACTGTGCTTTAATATCATCATGAATTTGTTTGTCTCGTCGATGTGAAAGTGTATTATAATTTTGTCCTAAACTTCGATATGTGCGCCACAGTAAAGAAGATATCTCTTCACTGAAGATGTGTAATTGATGAAAACCTGATCAGACACGACAAAAATCAACCACTCGGCCAATACATAACACACACACACACACACATATATATATATATATATACTGGTGTGCAAAACTTAAGCAATAGGTGGGTTTAATGCCATAACTTCACAAAAAATCATCTGAGAGACATGAAATTCAGAAATGAGGGAGAGTTTTATGTACGTAAAGGATGACGAAACATCGGCGCTGAAAAAGAAATACAATGCATACGGTATGGAATCAAACAAAAACAAGCTTTATTGAACGCATAGTATCGTGACTCATGATGCTCTATCCTACAGGAAGAACAGCAAGCAGATGTTCCTTAATATGGTATATTCCCTCCCCTCACTGCAATGGTTTCTTCGCACCGTCTCCACATACTCAGAACCAGCTGGTGCAACATTTCTTGCGGTAGGAGTGCCCATTCTTCAATCAGCATCTGTTTGAGTTGTTGGGTGTTCTCCAGATGATGTAAGCGTGCTGCAATACGTCTCCCCAAAGCATCCCACACATGTTCGATGGGATTTAAATCTGGGTATTTTGCTGGCCAATCCATTCGAGTGATATCTTCACTTTCCAGCAGCTCCTCAACATCAAGAGTCCGATGTGACCGTGCATTGTCATCCATAAAATGAAGTCTGGGCCAATGGCACCTCGGAACAGACGCACATGGGGAAGAAGTACCTCCTCAGAATAGCGATCCCCGGTTACAGACCCTCTATCGAAAATGTGGAGCTCATTTCATCCGTTCAGCATAATGCCTTCCAAGACAAGAACTCCAGGACCACCGTAATGGTGTCTTTCCTTGATGTTACTGGTAAAAAACCGTGTCCCGATCTCTCTCCAAATCAAAACGCGTTGAAAATCGCTTCTAGTACTGAACCGACTCTCATCCGTAAAGAGGACACGACTCCATTGACAGTTGTCCAGTTTTTGTGCTCTCTAAACCACAGTAAACTGCGACATTTGTCGCCCCGTTACTGTAGAGAGTTGCTGAGCAATGACACTTGTTGCCTGCCGTTGGCCTCTTTCCGCCTGCAGGATGATATGTCAGTCATTCCCTGCAGTTGTCGTCCTCGGGCGGCCACCACCAACCTTTCTAACAACTGTATCTGTGGTTTGGAACGCTTTCCAAGCGCGCGGAACTACACATTTGTTGATTCCGAACTCTGCAGCTACACTGGTGACGGTACGCCCCTCCTCCAGCTTTCCGATCATTCTTCCACGCATGAAGTCGTCCAGGTGATTTCTTCTAGCCATATTTCACGAGTTCGCAATTGCTCACAGCATCGTTTCACGACTTTGGAGACAATTTCAAACTACATGAACAGCTATCCGGGGGTTCAGTAGTGGTCGTCCACGAGGAATCACACCCGCAGATGACCGGTACATTGTCTTACAGGCCAGAAGAAACAGGCGGCAGACAGCGGGAGAAATCGCTAGACACACGACACAGGCAACTGGACGACCGATATCGCGTTTTACCGTGGCCAGAAGACTGCACGGTGGTGGTCTGTTTGCACGACGCCCTGTACGATGTGTACCTTTAACGCCTGCCCATCGGAGAAGGCGTTATCTGTGGTGCCGGGAACACCGGAATTGGAGGGACAATGAATGGGGACGAGTACTCTTTACAAATAAGAGCAGATTCAGTTTGAGTAGCGATTCTCATCGCATACTCATCTGGAGAGAGCGGGGAAGCCGCAATTATCCCTCGAACATCATTGAAAGGGACAGGTATGGAGGTCGCGGTGTTCTCGTTTGGGGAGGCATCATGCTTGGTAGTTGTACAGACCTTCACATCTTCGACGCAGGTTCAGTCAACGGGACCCGTTATTGTAACGAGATTCTTCTTCCATATGTGCGTCTTTTTAGAAGCGCTATGGGTCTGCAGTTCCTTTTCATGGACGACAATGCACCATGTCATCGCACAGTAGCTGCCGAACAGCTCTTAGAGAGTGAGGATATTGAACGTATGGATTGACCGGCACGATCTCCGGATCTCAATCCCATCGAGCATGTATGGGATTTTCTAGGCAGACGCTTTGCAGCTCGTACCTTATCACCAGTAACGATTCGGGAGCTTCGATTGGCGCTGCAAGACGAATGGGCAGCAATGCCTCAACAACTCATTGACACCCTGATTCTCAGCATGGCCAGACGCTGTGAAACCTGCCTAGCAGTCAGGGGAGATCATATCCCCTACTAAAGACCTACTCGTCCTTCAGTCGCAATGCTCTCCATGCTACTTTTTCAATCAAGCTTCTTTTTATCCCTCTGATTTCTCTTTCAGTAAGTGTTGCTTACATTACACATGTCCTTACGTATTGGGGATCTTACGGTATTAAATGTGTTGATTTGGAAAGCTTTTGTACAAAGTTATATTGAAAAAACCATCTCGTCCTTAATTTTTGCTCACCAGTGTATGTATATATATATATATATACACTGCTGGCCACCGTAAATGCAACACCAAGAAAGACAAGAGATAGCACAACAAAATTTATTTTATAGATAACATGTTGACCAAGTATCAACTGACTGAATTTATAGATTTCTGTGAAGTGTGGTTCCTGCCAGAATTAGTAGCCAGAGTAGCCGCCATTGATGGAGATCACCGCTGCCACACGCCTCCGCATTGAATCAAACAGACTTTGGATGTGTTCTTGGGGTACAGCAGACCACGCAGCTTCCACACGTTGCCAAAGTTGATCTGGTGTTGCAGCTAGGGGTGTAATCTGGGTCAATCGTTGAGCAACCATGGACCACATGTTTTCCATCGGTGAAAGATCCGGAGAGCGAACCAGCCTGGGAAGCTATTCAACCTGGTGATTAACGAAGAACCTTTGGATAATGCGTGCCACGAGTGGTCGCGCATTATCCTATGGAAATATGGCTCTGGCCAAGCCCTGAAGGTAAGGAAGGACAACTGTCTCCAACTCCTCAGAGATGTAGCGCTGGCTGTTTAAAGTACCAGCATTGCGTACTAGGGAGTGCGAGAGTGATATCCAACAATTATATATATTTAAACTAAACTGCTTTCTACAGGTTCAAAATGTTATTAACAACATTTACAGAAAAAAACAACCCCTTTTATGTACTGGATGCAGAAAAAAATATCTATTAGTAATATCTACGGTCAATCGGCGTACGACGAAGTTATATCATCAGACCATAAGAAAAAGGTGAATTTTAAGGTACATTTAGAATTAAAAAGAGCGCTTTTTGTGAGCCAAGAATTGTCCATTTTTAAAATGAATGAAAATGTTGTTAACTATTAGAATAAACTATTAATGTAATTTATATTTTTAAACTAATCTAATCATATTAACTGCGAGGTAAAAAAACTTTAAGTAAAAGGTAAATTTTTCATCAAATTATACATAGCAAAAAGTTACTCTTCATACTTATTATAAAACATAAGAAGAACGACTAAGTACCAAGGTAATATCGGTGTATAATGAATAAAGCCACGCGATAGAGAAATTATATGGGTAAAAGTTGTGTTTCTCACTATTTTTGAAACTGGAAAACTTGAAGTGCGTGACGCTGTTGCCCCCAAGTATATAAATGAGTCATTTGTTTGACATTTATAAAGTAGCACTTTTAGACATCTCAGAATGGAGAAATTACTTCAATAGAACGTTTTTCTTTAAAGTATCAAATGACCACCACTAAAGGATAGCGAAATAATCCATTCGAGGAAAGAAAATAAGTACAGACATTTACGCTTCAAGAATTTTTTCCCAGACTTTGTTATTCCATGTAATGTAGAAAAGTATACATCCTTTAAATCGAAAAGTAACAATTCGAGCTAAATTAAAAAAACAGAAGAATTTTTCTCAGTCTATTCATCAAAATTTTCTATTTCATAATATTTCGTTGCAATAAATGGCCGTGGCAAACGAATGTCAACTCAAGTGTAGTCCTCGTATCCAAACTGAGGTTCAAAGCAACGTGAACAACTTCGCCAAGAGTCCTCGTTTTTATTTTAAATATGATGAAAAAAAACAATCAAATAAAAAATGTATTATTTTAAAGAACCTCATCTTTTTAATCCTTCAATTTATTAATATTTAAAATTATTCTGCAAATACTTGATTATATAATGGTGAAACAAAATGCTACCAACTAATCGTGAACAAAATTTCAGGAAAAAATATAAGCAAATATGAAAAAAAATTACTTGAATAGAATATACTTTCTGAAAACATCCATTCAGAATTTCAAATCCATACGGAGTACAGAACCTTCATTTATTTGGATTTTAATTATATATTAATTGAAATTTGTTAGCGTGGCTAAGGTAGTCTAGCGGTCATGTTCACGAGCTCGCGGCTGATGTTCCTTGAGTTCGCGTCCTAATGCCACTGAAGACCCCCTCCGCGCAGATTCAATCTGTGATGGCCCAATTTCTCCCGTTTGCGTGTTATGGAAAGGGAATAACAGCTCTGGTGTCATACTCATCATTTGATATTATGAGTTTTACAATTATGAGGAACGTTGTTGAGTTAGTAAGTGAATATTAATGTCGCGCTATTCGAGGGCTTTCGGCGATGCACCTCGTAATTAGGAACCATGGTTAAGTGACGAGCACGGCATCCTCCGTTCCTAACTTCCACACCACACTCACAGGAGGACGTTTGGACCTCGACATATTTAGCGTGCACCTCTGCACGGCGGGTCTTCGGCGGTACGAGGCTCGTACTTAGGACACGATGGCCACGAGTCCGTTGCTTTGACCACTAAGCTACCGCGACTCGAGGTCCGTTTCTAACAGTGCGATGTTAATAAATATTTACTTATTCGCAATTTTTGTAATTTCTACGCTTTTTTCCCCTTTTTTGTGTCAATTAAAATTCAATCAGATAAAAATCGATAAAAGCCAAAGAAATACTAAATCCATCATCCAATTTTTGGAGTAAAAGTAACTATTTGTTCATGCCGACCTTTAATCAGGCCGTTTCATTGTGAGAGACAACCTTCTCAAATATTACTCGACCTTTAATTCTAAAACTTTCCCCTCCTGACGTCCCAAGAATCTCAGTGTCTGACTGCACAGCAAACAGCATTTCAATTTATCCGACAGTAATTAAAGTGTTGTCGGGTGCCAGAATCAATGGCTGAATATAGAATATTGAAACTATTATGAGCTATGTTTAGAATACTCATAGTTTTATTCAAATGGAAAAATCTTCGGAATACCTCTTGACATTGCTCGTTTATTGAAAATAGAGTTTTATACGTTATTTGAGTTATAAAAATGCATACCAGTTGTATTTTAGTTTTGCGATTATTTATATAAATAAACGTAACTTTTTGTGGCATTTATACAGATAAATGTACGTTATATGTTAACAATTGTACAAAACAAAAACATCTTTGTGGACGCACATCCAGGAACGCCTGCAGCGCTTCCCTAAGCAATGACTAACAAATTACAGATTTAAAAAAACTAAAAAATACTCTTTTACATTTAATTGAATTAAATTATAACTGAATCTTTTAGTCGCCAAATCTGGAAATGGAATCTGCAATCAGTCGCCAGATACCGGATGGGATTTTAAAATGGAAGATCGTTAGTTCTGATGATCCTGATCAGGACAATGGAACAAAATTATCAAATTACTGTACTGTCATCGGTTCTGGACAAATGAGCAAAATTTCGGATTGATCTGCCTTTTTAAAGTTGGGTAAAAATTTAGTTCACAGATTCCGTTACATACAAATGAAGCTTATAAAAAAAGTGTTAAAAAGAAAACAGAATGCTGTTTTGAAGTACTAGAATTGCTTTTACGTATGATTGCTTTACACGAGCAGTTTCAATACGCCTTCTAGCGTTATTGAACGACATTTCTAAGATCGACTGAAGAAAAATATGCATGCCTTAAGTTATTATTCTTTTGAGAAATTGGTGATCGTTTCGAACATTAGCCATGCAAAAGGGACGATCTACCATCAATAGACGCAGGAGTAAGGGAACATTTATGTCACACTATTCAGTTATTCCAAAGCATTTGGCAACAGATCTCGTCATTCTTCCCTCTGGTGTGGTGTTGCAGTTTAAGGAGGGGATTTCCAGCTCAGGTTGTCGACCATGTTTCAAAGTGGGGAAATCCTTTGTTAATAGCATTCGTTTTGCTTTATATTACGATGTTAATACTCACTCGGTGATTCAGGAAAGTACGATTAACTGACGTCACCAATTACATCAACCACGTCTCGGCCATCATCGCTATATTTAATGACAGCCTTATTTCTCCCATTACAGGCAGAGAGTGATTGTTCTGCGAGATAAAAAAAATCCTAACACAACAAATACGGGGTATTGCGATGTCCACTCATAGTATTCGAAGCACAATAAAATGTCTTCAAATCATACACATCTCAACATTACAAGTATTTGCATCTCTAATAGAGAGCATTGAACGGTGGGCCCAACTGTACAGAAAAGAGGTTGTTTGCCTCGTGAATCCCCGTACTACTCCTGCAGACAGCATTAGGGTTTAAAGAAGTGCTGGCCCGCCAACCTTCTCATCACCGGTAAGACATTGATGGTTTCACCGAGGATGTTACTTACATTGTTTATACTTTAGATTGCTTCAGATTAATCATTTTAACTTAATTGTATTTAAATATGCATTCAGAATGAAATAACATTTGCACAAGAGTAATGAATATAAAATTATTTAACGTGGAATATAAAGTGATTTCGTCGAGAAGTCACACAAACCTGACAGAAATACTCCCTAATAAATTAATTGAAAATTTAATCTTTTTGGCCGGACAGGTACCGGTCCATGGCCCGGGGGTTGGAGTTCACTACTACAGAATGTATTAAATTCTCCCTATTCTGAAAATACTAGCATGCTACAGAAAACAACCAGAACTATACGCCTGAGTTTCTTACATGCGCTATTATTTTAATTTCTTTTTCAGTTACAGTTACATTTATGTTTAAACTATTTCATGGATTGTATTTTTAATATCTGTTTAATTTTATTATTTGAATTATCTGTTTTCCTAACTTTTCACTTCAATGCTTTTTTATTTCCCAAATGTAACGTAAAAACCAGTAAGTAGTAACTTCAAGCAGCTTTTATATTTTCCAAATCATCTTCAATTATATCAACAGCGATTAAGATAAGGAAACGGATTGACGCACGATGGCAAATGGATCAACTAGTCATCTTGTGAGGACAACTGCTTACGTTTAAAACGAGACAGTCTCAGTTATCTTAGAAGACTTATTAAACTCTTTCCTGGAATTCTTCCAAACCTTTTGGAACTGGACTTTTCAATCATTCTTTTTTTTTAAAAGGATCCCTGAGGCACTATCGTAAGCCTCTTGATGGTTGAGCCGTCCATTAAATGCCTTATATACAATGTTATTGAAGCTATACTTCTGAGTGGACAAGATATTTTCCTCCAGAAACATTCCATTAGTAAATATGCTTTCATTTTGGAAATTACTGCCAATTCATCTCATGATCCCAATTCCAATTTAAGGGATTCACTTCATCCAAGAGTGTCCCCTCTTGGTAATGTTGAAAGAACAAAGTTAATGGACTACTTTTAAAAAATTGAGCGAATTTATTGCTGTCAGTTTCTGTGTTTTTTTATCGGATTGTTATTATCATTTTAAAGAGAGCATTTTTCAAAAGTATGATTAGTTTTCTTATCTTTTACTCATACATGGAGTAATAAGTACTTCTCAAAGTTCCAATATTTGTGACCCAATTTTTTTTCAATCATAATTTTCATCGCACTCCCCCCTCCCATTCAATAACAATGCATCGAATGTAATAATAATGGACGTTGCCACTAAAACTACAATAAAACCTTAATTATGCGCTGTACAAATTATCAAAATAAGTATTAAATTTTGTATGTGTCACTTCTATGTAATAGACATTTTAAATAAAAAAAAAGTTTTAAATAATTTATTTTTGACTTTTTGACATGCTCACGCCCCTCAAGTAGGGTTATCATGCCCCAATTACGGAACGTTCCACAGTTTGAGAATCACTTGAGTAATATGTGAGAAGACTCAAGGCAATGAATATTCGTGTACATTTTAACTTTAGTATATTTTTTGGATAATCCTTTTCTCATTTGATAAATTACATTTAAATATTTATTAGTATCTAATTCGAAAAAATCTAGGTTTCAAAGTTACAAGATAAGTAGTTCTTTAAAAACAGTTCTTTCTGTGTTAAATTTTATACTTTCGAGAAATAGCAATAGAGAAAGATGGATTTTTTTTAATAAAATATATTTAAAACTCTTAGATATGATCTACAACAGAACTTCTGACTCCATTAGAAGTAAAGAAAGTAGTTTTTTGCTAAATAAAACCTGAAAAATCTAATTTTGACTAATTTTCGTGCCCTTCTCTACTACAGTTTTAATTCCAAACTCATCTGGGCTTCACTATGGGCATCAGCAAAGCCCAAGGACAACCTCTTCAAGCCGTTCGGCAGGATTTGGTAAATCCTATATATTCTCACAAACAATTTTATTTTGTGTACTCATAAATCGGCAATGCTGAAAAATTGCAAATATTTTGAAAAAAAAATGGAAAAACATTTAATTTTTCGATGAAACGATGTTTGATGGTATTTAAGCAATATTCTCAAAATTTCTTGTAGATTTTGCTTCTGTTAAATGTTCGAGCGATATTTAATTACATGACAGCACGGTTTAGTTTCCCTTTTGATAATTTAATCATCTTCGAATTATTCATTGCAAAAAAGTAATCTTTAAAAAAACTGTACTTTTTAGCAACAATATCTGTGTTCTCTCTTTTGGCTCTACGCTGTTATATATAAGCAGTTCATATATCGTCTAATTGAAATATTTTCTTTACAGTCTTGCATCAAAGAAACTACATCTATATTAAAACAAAAAAAATTATTTTTGTTGATGTAATTTCCTTCTTAAGGGGTATTGGAAAGCTAAAATCTTATTTTTTCGACAATTTGAGATTTTTACATTTTCCAATTGTATAGATTTTAACCTTTCGAAAAATACCTTACTTTAATCTATAGGGTAATTAGAAGCCATTGAAACCTATTTTTAAATAATCGTTGAAACTGGGCCACGCCCATTTGAAGGGAAAAAATGTAAACAATCTACTTCGTTTTTGCTTAAAAGTTTAACGTCTGATATAAACCAAAACATGTATCTTTTATTGTAAATTGTGCCTTTTATTTTTGCATTTCCTAGCCGATTAGAAGTTTCTCTGTATGTATTAAGATAAATTTATCTCAAAATGTAAATTTTCATTTCTGATGTATTTATAATGACGGCTAATATATACTAAAATAAGCTTTTTGTAAAAAACTCAAAAATTTAATCTTTAAAAAATTTTTATGTGAAAAAAAGCTCAAATTTTCCGCAATTTTTGATAAAATATTTCATAAATTATTAAAAAATTCAAAATTAGTTAAAGCTCATTTTATTATAATGAGAAAGTGTACTTTAATTGTATGAGAAATTTCAAGCATGCACATATAACAAATTTTAAAAAAGGTACATCTAAAACAGCCAATTTAACCTTGTCTGTGTAGAGAGAGAGAGAGATGTATCCAACTCTTCTTAACTTAAAACCGCTTGCTATATATTATTATAATATCTTATGATGGTAAATTCCAAAGAGGTTGAGTTATCAGTTTCAGAGACTAATCAGAGCAGAAATGAAAATTTATTCAAGATCCACATGGGAGGAAAGACAATTAACATAGCTTATTAATCCATCACTATTATTGTTGTACTCCCCTTGTTGTTCTCCCTCCAAATTGGAGTGTAACCGAGCAAAATTATACTGTCACCTGAATGGTGCTCAAAGCTAAGGTTAACGACATGCGTAAAAATCTAGCCCTTAGACACAACGAATTTCGTGGGCCTTGATCTGATATTACTGTCGAACAGGTGGCATAAGTAAAAACAAAAATTATTCGAATTGTTTTGTATTATTATTTTTTCTCTTTTAATTTATTTTCTCATAGTTTTTGCTCTTTTACTTCTACTTGTTTTTTGTGTACGTTAACTTTTTACGCTTTCTTTTAAAAGTTATATTTCTCCAAAATATACACTGCAGGACAATTGCTAAGGACGGATCACAAATTGCTATGTAGCATAACATTAAGCGAAACATGATGCCTAGTAGGATAAAATATAGTTGCCACACTGTTCAGACATCAGAATAAAGAATATTTATTGTTGTGGAAAGTACAAAAGCTGTGAAACATCTGAAAAAAAATGTTCATTTGATCTGCGTACGGAGAAATGAAATAATGTATCTAAAAGTCAGCAGGCACCTTAAAGAAAGGTATCAGTACGGGATATGTCCACCGTGGAGTGTGATGCAACATTCCACACGTCGTACCATACTTTTCACAATATTATCCAGCAGCTGTTGAGGCAATTTATCCCATTCCTCTGTGAGTGCACGGATGAGGGTGTTCTTGTTTGTCGGAGGATAGTTTCGACCAGAAACTTGCCTCCCCAAAGCATCCCGCACATTTTCAATGGGGTTTAGAACTGGAGAACGCGCTGGCCATACGAGACGTTGAATACCCTCGCTGTCTAGACAATCCTGAACAGTGAGTGTTCGATGACATGTTGCGTTGTCGTCCATAAAAACAATTTTATCACCGACAGAACCACGGAAAAGACGAACATGAGGAAGTAGAACTTCATCAATGTATCGTTGGCCCGTCATAGTCCCATTCGCAACCACATGTAGGCGCGTGCGGCCATTGATCTTGATGCCGGCCCACACCATGATACTGCATGTCGGATATCGGTCCTTTTCCTGGATATTTTCTGGACGATAAGCAGTACCACTCTCGCGCCAGATCAGTTGGCGTCTATAATCCGATGACAGACTGAACCTACTCTCATCTGAGAATAGTACGCACGCCCAGTCCTGTTCAGTCCAATTGTGATGCTCACGACACCATTGCAAACGGGCAGTACGGTGCTGTCTGGTCAATGGGACACACAACAGGTCTGCGTGCGTATAGTCCTCCTCCCCTTAAACGTCTGGCAACAGTTTTTCGGGAGATCTGCTTTCCTGAGGCAGCAAGAAACTGATTTGCCACCTGCTGAGCTGTGGTGCGCCTATTCCTTTTTGTTGATAGGACGATATATCTGTCTTCTGCAGGCGTCGTACTTCTAACACGACCTCCCCCGTGCCCTCTACTACACATTTCAGTAGCTTTAAATGACAGCCACAGCCGTGAAACAACGCTGTGAGCGATGTCGAACTCCCTGGCAACATATGTTATTTTTCGCCCTTCTTCGATCTTTCCAATAATTCGGCCACACATAAAATCATCTATGTGATGTCGGGAAGACATGCAAAAATTTTAAGTTCGTCTATTAAATCTTTCCTGTAAAACTTTGTCTTGAAACAACAACTGTCCACACGCGTCAAAACATTTAAAGCTCTTATGAACGCTATCACGTGATGAACAGACGTGGAAAAAAATTTGCATACTCATACTTCTTACTAATATCCTGCACTTATTCTAATTTTCAACATTTTGCTTCCTTTCATTTTGTGGTTGCTATGGATGATAGTGTTATCCGTCCTTAGCAATTGTCCAGCAGTGTATTATTCAGTATTTTCCTTGGTTTGCCAAATTATAAATCGAAATTAATTTAAAATTAAATTAAAAAAATTACGAGGTACGCTTTCATTTTTTAAAAATATTTTAAGTGTTTCGAAATTGTATTTCACGCCGAAAGCACGATAGATTTGAGTTTTATTTTATAAATTTTAACACTGGCATTTCTGGATCAAAACACCTGCTAACATAATTCCTACAGAAAGAAAAGTTTTTTTTATTGAGTAAATCAATCATATTTTCAAATTAATTCACTTTATAAGCGAGTAAATTAAAAAATAAATTTCATAAGAGCTTGATTCTTTTACGAATTCTTTCAATAACTACTCAAAGGATAGGTATACAAAAAATTTCCCTAAAATATTGTGTGATGCATTTAATTTAGAAACATAATATTTCACGCAGGAAACTTAGTTCTGTAAAAATTAAGGCTTTCAAAATGCATTCACACATTTCTGCATGAAAACTTGAATACAAAAAAGAATAAGAAGATTATGAAAATCTGATTGTTTTCATCAAATATATTAATAGAAGCGCTTATTGTCAAATAAATTGCAAATTCTGAGTAAATATCCCTCTAGAAATTCCCTCGTATATTTATCGAAAATCTCGTAATTGCAAATAAAGGGCACGTAATGCCATGACGGTACCGTCTTTGATACCCATCTCCTCCTGACTCTCACACCACATCAAATAAACATGCAGTGGATTCATTGACTGATTGTTTAAACGTGTTGCAGTTTGGAGCCGCTCGAAGGCGATGGGTGACGGGATAAATTTTTATACCGTCAATTTACTCGTAATTTTGGACCTAGATCAAATGACGAGGAAGACAATAAGCTGGCACCCACTCTCCGAGTTTTCACACCCTCCAATGGGAATAACTTGAAATTTGAAACGTTTAATGATCCATAGAAGTAATAAGACCCGAAATGTGACTGGACAACTCTAACCACGAGTTCGCGATCAATGCCAGAGCAACTACACTGATCAAAAATTTAGAAGAGCACATGGATTTAACCCTCCAAGCGGTTAGCACGGAAAATTCCGCAATTGTAAAGATGTTTCGAAAATGCACTGCACGGGGGTTTTTTGCCTTCAAGTAACATTTTCAAAAGCGGTTGAGCCCTACTTTTCTGAAATCATTTCCCCCTTTTAAAGGTTTAACATCTTGAAAGATAATTAGGGACGGTGGAAGCAACACAGCAGGACACTAAAAGGAAGTTTTATGGCTCGCAGGGAACCCCGTGTGTTGACCCTGGAGCAATCGTAAAAAATCGGGGGAAAATTTCTTTACAACCCAGGAAGTGTTTGTTAGCTTGTATTTTAAAAGTTTTGAAAAGTCCCAACGCATAAGTAAAATATGTTACAATTCCCTTTTGGTTTCATATTAATTTGAAACTGTAACAAGTTGGGCCATGTCAGGGCAATCTGCTATTTTATATAGTTAGACAAATTATATCTTTTTTTAAGTATATTCTTTCGCTTCATTTTTCTTATTTTAATCAATGCTTTCAATTTTTGAAACATGATTATTTCATTATAAGATGCCAAAAAAATTAATAAAACACCAAACACTTTAAAATTTGAAACCTTTTCAACTTTCCAACCACTAAAAATGAATTAATTTAAACTTCATCAAATAATTTGAAACATTTTCTTACACTTTGATAAAAATAATAACGGAAAAAAAACTAGTTAAGAACTATTAGTTTTTTTCTTTTTTAGATTTCAAAGCCCAAGTGTTCAGAAAAGTTCACCTACAGTGCCTAGTTATATATTGTTAAAATACACCGAATTATATTTGAATTTTAAGTGTTTGAACTTCAGTTTACATCAAAGACAACATGAATAAAGATTTTTCCACATTTACAGTAGACATTTATTCACATAAATAAACATAAAAATCAATTTTAAATTCGAGCTATTCAAAAACATTCGAATTAGTATTCAAAGATATCTATTTATGCAAAATGCCTCAACATTTATCTTTTTTTAAAGTCTAACTGAATAAGTAATTAAAATGTGGATATTTTTTGAAATCTCGACCGTATAAAGCTAGAAATTTTACATTAGAAATTCCATTTGAAATTTCGAAAAAATAATGTATCGCGCAGTTCAAAATTATTTACCATAAGTTCTAGCAATTCTTTGAGTATAATATAAATTTCAAATTTTATTATATAGCTTGTTTGGTATTTTTTAATATATTTCGAAGATTTCATACAATTCAGTTGAAAACTGCATGCTAAGAGCAAAAAATATACTAAAAAAATTGACGAATATACAATAAAGTTTTACATAGAAGCAAAACTGAGAAACTAAATCGTAGGAATGAAAAATTTTGAGTATATCTGAAGTAGTTTTCGAAATATTTATTTTAAAGTTCAGAAAATTTGTGTGCGTTATGTTATACTTAATATTAATTAAATGGTTGAAATAATATGTTAATAAAAGTCATGTAATCGTTTGATGGCACATTCATATACTAATAAAAATTACAATGGTCATTGATGCGAATGTTAAGAACTTTATGTAATTTTAAATTCAGACATTAAGATATTGATGTAGGAAATATAAAACGACCATCTAAAATACATGAAAAATGCAGTCTGCTATAAAATGAGCTTGACAAACAAAATACGGCATTTTCACTTACTATGGCAGAACCGGCTTAGTCAGGGGCGATCTGGAAAAACTGACAGGGAACCGCGGTTTTGATGGATGCCGCTCTAGCTTTTAAAGTTCTCAGGAAAAAAAATATATATAAATTAAAAATGCAAAAATAAGTCTTGTAATTTACCATACGTTTTTAAAAAAACGAATTGTGGAATTGGCTTCCAATACATTGCTGTGTTTGACAATATCTAAGGTAACCAACCCTACTTTAGATAGATTTGTACTACTTTTTCGTAACCGTATTCCTTTTAAAATTAATTCGTGCAGCTAAAATAAACCTTTTCACTCTTAAAAATTTATGTAAACTATAACAGTTAATTTTAATTTATGCAACTTGGGAAATGTTCATAATTAATCATTTCCGTCTAAACAGTTTACATGAAAAAAAAGTTTTGACTCCTTCATTCATTAGGGAATTATATAAGATTCTAACATTAAGTTTTATTTTTCACCGAATAGGGTCGAGTGGTAGTGTATCGTGCTTCCACACCACAGATCTGGGGTACTCTTAACGGGCTGGGCAAGGTCGACTCTTCCTTTCATCCCTGCTACATTGGGTCGATAAATGAGTACCAAGCTTGCTTCGGGTCTTAAACACTGAAGGTCTCTCTTCAGACAGACCACCAAATCGGGACATCTGTTCATGCACCTCAGCGTCCAATGGTCCCGTTTAAAAGGTTTTAGGATTTTACAACTGATCTTACAATCCATATACGTTTTAAAGTAGTATATTTAAAAATGATAAAGACATTTTTACGACTGTGTGAGCTGTGATGGGTGGTCACCGAATCCCAAAGTTACAACTGCAATATTTACATTTGCCCTGTTCTTGCTGTTTACAAGAAACGACATTTGGTGGAATGCGTCTTTCTTACCCCACCTCTGAGGGCGAACCCTAGCAAAGGGTGACACGTTCCCACGCCTAGAAGGGGCACTGTACCCATAAAATATCGGGATGTTGAAGCTTAAATTTGTTTTGCTCGGGTTGTTTTTGTTCTGTCATATGATTGCTAATTTTAATTAAAATTTTCTAGTGTTTCGGTTAGGTGTTTCAATGCTGATTTAATTATAATTTTTTTTGTTAGTGATTTGGATTTTTTTTCTGTATTCTTAAGGTTTAGATTAATTGTGGTTGTTAAATGAATGTGCAGTCAATCATTGTGTCTTGGTCGCGTGCTAAACTTTACTAGGAATTTAACGTTTTGGTCTATGTCGATATGGTATTTTTTTTGTCGTTTATGCTAGGCTTACGTGTGTTGATTTATGTTAGCGCGTGGGTAGATTATTGAGCTGAGTGTTGATGTTGATTAAATTTTCTTGTGGTTTTGGATTTTAATAGTAGTTCTGCTTTGTTATTTGGTAATAAGTTTTTTTTGGTCAAATAATGGTGTTGTTAAATTTTATTTTTTGTGTCCATTCGTTTCGGAAACCTTGTGGGAGAGCTTTTCGTCCGTACCTTTTTTTTTTCGTCGGTAATCCCCCCCCCGCACGCGATTCGGCCAAGGGCGGGACGCTGCTTGTTGATTGGAATTCTGTTTGTTGGTTACTCCTTTTCGAATTTTCCCCTTCGCCCCCCCTGCTGACGCAACAGAGATAAGAAACTCAGCAAATTTTTTTTTTCCAATGGGTTTTCGTTTTTTTTCTTCTCCCCTCCCCCCTTGTTTCCTGCTTTTACTTTCGGACGTTGGTGTTGTTTCAGATTTGAGTTTGATGAATTTTCTTTTTGGTTTGAAAATGTTGGAAGAGGATTGGGTGTAAATTTTTTTTGTTTTACTAATTGTTTAAGGAGTTAGATAAGTTTGAGTTAGGGATTTCGTGGAATATTTGAGAAAGTTATTTGAAGGAGATAGATGAAGTTTAAACTGATGAATTTGTTGAAGAATTGGGAAAGTTTTTTTTTTCATGGAGATAGATAAGTTTGTTCAAAGTACGTTTATTCGATAGTTGTTTTTTGTGGAAACGGATAATTGATTTGAAAAGAAAGTTATATGGTTTACTTGAGAAAATTGTTTGATGTAGAGAAGGTTATTTTGAGTTAAGGATTTTGGGCAAAAGAAGATTGAGTTGAAATATTTATACGGTTTATTTGAGAAAGTTCTTTGATGTACAGAAGGATATTTTGAGTTAAGGATTTTGGGCAAAGGAAATTGAGTTGATATAATTATACGGTATAATTGAGGAAGTTGTTTTGATGTAGATAAAGTAATTTGAGTTAAGGATTTGGTACGGTTTCGAGTAAATAAGTTGATGAACATAGATAAGTTGAATTAATGATTGTGTGGTATATTTAATAATGTTTTGAGATGCATCTGGGAAAGTTCGAGTTCAGGATTATGTGAGATTTTTGTAAATAAGTTGATGAGCACAGATGGTTTTAGTTATTGGTATTGTGGAGAAGTCGATTAATTAATTGGAAGTTGCAGATGGGTTTAGTTGGTGTTACTGAGTATATGAGATTTTGTGTACATAAGTTGATGAGCATAGATGGTTTTAGTTATTGGTATTGTGGAGAAGTCAATTGATTATTTGGAAGTTGCAGATAAGTTTAGTTAGTGTTATTGAGGCATAAGATGTGAACGATCTCACGTGAAGGCAATTTTGATTGATTGAGGAATCATTTTACGGTTACTAGTGTTATAGAATGATATTTGAGTTATTAATTCGATGATTTTCGATGAATTGAGTTGCGGTATAGTTGTAAATCGAGGATCTTGTTTTTTTTTCGTGTTTGTATATTTGTTGCGCGTATAGTGAAACATTTTGAGTTTTTTTTTATTATCTAGACTTGATACATTGCATTACATAGATTGTTAAAAAGTTATGTTGATTAGTTAAGCGATATTTTTTTTATCTTGGAATTTATGTTTAATTATGTGTAGCACTTGCAATAATTTTCTTTTAGTTAAATTACTTTACTCTGTATGTGTCGCCTCATGTCATGGGTCGCATTATCAATTTTATGTTTTTAATTTTTATTCTGAAATTTTCAAATGCATTTGTGATTTCTGGAATTCATTTCTCAAATGGAAATTCGAATGTATTGAATGTGGAAGAAATTTTTTTTCTCTCAAATTTATTTTAAAAGTATTAATCGATATAGTTAATTTTTTTTTACAATCGGATTTGCAAAATTTTTTTTTGTCTTAATTTTATTCTGTCTCCTGTGCTGGCGTTTGCGGCATGCAGCAAATCGTTTGCGCAGGGAATGGCATGTGCAATTTTTTTTTCCCTTGTAAACATTGGGGGTGCATACTGATCACATGCGCACTCATGGTTTGCAATTCTAAATTTAATTACAGTAATTTTTTTTTCTTAATTTCAAATTGTAACCAATGCTTGTAGTGAAATTTTTTAAATTCCTTAGGCTACTCAGCATTCTCGCAGGTTATAAATTTTTTTTACCGTTTATACGACTCGTTAATTTATAGAATTTTAATTTGCAAATCTGAATTAATTACATTAATTTTTTTAAACTTTCAATTGTAACCAATGCTTGTAGTGAATTTTTTAATTTCTTAGGCTATTAAGCATTCTCGGAGGTTATAAAAATTTTTTTTCACCTAAGCACACCCATCGTTTCAAATTTCTAAAGTTTTACTTTAAATTAATTAATTTTATGAAAGATTGTTATCCATGCTCTTAGTGAACCATTGCAATTTCTTATGCTTTGAGTATGTAGAGGGATAAATTAGTAAATTTTTGTTAGTGGTCTGGGACATTCACTTCACATTAGTAGTGTCAGGATTTCGATGTTAAACGATTATGAGGTGTCTGTTTCTGGGTGCCACGCTTGAATTGTATACAGATGTTTTCACTAGCGCTTATTTCTTATCAGTGTATTTTGTTCAATACTTCTATGTGTGGTTATTGTGAGTAGCGCAGTTGTTAGATACGCAAATTTTGATTTTTTTTATGTGTTACTCGTCTTAATTTTTTATTATTTAGTGGCACACGATTCTTTGTGATTGTTTAATTATTTCTAGTTGTCATTATGTGTTTGATGTTTTTGTAAATTGTTTGGGTGATCCATTCAGTGATTTTTTTTTCCTCTTCGTACATGAACGTAATTGTAGTTGTTGATAGTTAATTTGTTTTTCCCTCACGGAATTCGGTAGGAACTTTGGAAATTGCTTATAATTTTTTAAAATTCTTATTTTTATGTTATGAGAGGTGAGAGGAGTGGAAGGTTGGTGCTTGGAGTCTACGACGGCGGTCACAAAGGGCCAGGTTTTTTTTTATTTTACAAAACAATTGTGGATTCATGACTAATATGGTTTCCCTGGGAGACAAAGTTTTTTTTATTTTGCAGTTTAGCAGATTTCGTTGGAGATGTGGAACCGCCGATAAAACTACAGGCATCACGGACGAGCCGCGGAGTTCTTGATAAAACTACAGGCATCACGGACGAGCCGCGGACTTCTTGGCGGTGTGGCCGGAAAAAAAACAACAGCGAGAACATTATTGTCCTATGAGGGACGTTGGACTCTACAAGCATCACGGACGAGCCGCAGCCCTCTTGGCCATAAACATAAATGAACTCTCTCCTACCATTGATTACATGTTTTTTTTTAGTGCTTTTGATTTGATGGAGGGGAGGAGTGATGGGAGGTCGCCGGTCCCCAAAGTTACAACTGCAATTTTTATATTTGCCCTGTTCTTGCTGTTTGCAAGAAACGGAATTTGGTGGAATGCGTCTTACTTACCCCACCTCTGAGGGCGAACCCTAGCAAAGGGTGACACGTTCCCACGCCTAGAAGGGGCACTGTACCCATAAAATATCGGGATATCGGGGTGTGTCATTAGAATTTCCCGCGCTTAAAAATGTCATTGACCGTGGCGCGGTAACCATACGCTGACTCTGGACCAATGAGAGAAAATTAAGCAGACAAAGTAAAGAATCCGCTCTAGCATATCGGTGCAAGAAGGCGCCGAATAAAAACGGGATGCACCCCGATTAGACACACTTGGGACTCTGAGCTAACATCTCTATTTAGATCCAGGCCTTGCACTCGACTCCGCGGGGCTCCGAGTGGCGACATGTTTCACTCCTTTCCTTCACCCCTCTTTTAAAGCTAAGTAAAATTTTGTTGTAACCACTTGTACTTTTGCATAAAATTATTCTTATCAATCATAAAATAAATTAATTGTTAATTTAAAGAACGGCTTTTTAATTTAGTGTACTGTTTTATGGTCTTTAAAGGATTTAGTGTTTAATTCTTAACTTAAGCTATGATGCGACGTATTTGTAGAACCTGGGTAATTGAAATTGGGTTTAGTGAATTGATTAATCTTTTAAGTTAAACCAGCGTCGCATTAGCTGTTATGCCTCGTTTATAAATATAAAAAATTGCATTCAGCTACAGTTTTTAAAATGTACTGAAATAAGGGGAGGAATAGGATATTTACATATTATGAATATTTTTGACTGCAGTAAGATATATTTATATATTTCAGTTTCTTTACAATTTGAATAGAAGTTGTAAGCCATTTTGCGAATACTTTGATATTGAATATAAACTCATATTCTGCTTAAAAGTAAAGTGTTTTATTCATATACCAGCACACATTAAAATAAGGCTTATTTTCAGTTATATGATCAGCTTTAGTGATATTTAAATTTTCAAAAATAGTCTACACGTATGAAAACATTCTTTCAAAACCACACACCACATCTCTCATACAATGTCTTCCCTACAGCAAGAAATATTTGTGTATACTCAAAAAATTTAATACAGGATACATTTCAAAATATTAAAATTGTTTTTAAAATTTGGTATGAATACATTGTGGAACTGTCGGTTAAATTCACTGAACAAAATTGTTTTAAGTGTACTGTTTTGAAAGACAAAATTAATTAGAGAGAACTTTTCTCACAATAGAATTTGTAATGACTGAATTGTGGAAAATGTAGTTATCGATATATGACATTTTTCCTTGTAATAAAAGAAGTTAAACTTGCGTAGAAAATGGTTAGAAGTACTGTCATGCGCATTTGAAGAAGTATGTCCCCCATTAAAACTAAAAATTATAGACTGAATATGTGTTATGTCCATCACAAATGCCGATGTAGAAAATAAATTTTTATTTAATACAAGAAGTTCGAAAAGGAGGACACTAGGAATGAAAATTTAGATTTTTTCCACAAAATATTCAGTTAACATAAAAATATCATTTATATGATTATAATTAAAATAAATTAAAAGTATTGAAATTCTTTTTTATGTTATTTTAAATTAAAAATATAATTGAATAGAGAAAGATCGGTTTTATTTCATAAATGTAATCATCGTATGTATATCACCGTATGCACCATTTATTGTCTTATTGTTTAAAAAAAGAGATAGGGCCTTTGCTCTTTTTTCCTCATTACTTTTTTAAAAAAACAGGTAAGTGAGCGCGTTTTCTTACTCACATATTCAAAAATGAATACAGGATGCTTTTTTCTGGTTCAAATCGCAATACCAATATATATATATATATATATATATATATATATATATATATATATATATATATATATATATATATATATTTATATTTTAATTTTTAAAAATGACAGAAAAATAAATTTTGTTTGAAGAAAATATAATTATTTTCAACTTCTAACACACACTATTTATTTCATTGTTTCTTTTTCTTTACGATTCATTTTGTTTTAATTTTACTGTGACTGAACATATAGGGGAAACGACCGACGTACAAGATTGCCCAAGGCAACTTAACAGCTAGCTGTAAACGATTGATCTCTTGGTTCTTACTTGCCAAAGGGACCGAACTAAGTCATAAAATTTTCCCCGTTCAACCTCTCAAGTTTTAAAAGGGGGAAAGGAAAGAAGATTGTTGCATTTTTAAAGCGAACGGCAAAATAACAGTAAACACTTTCGGAATAACTTTTCAGGAGGAAGCTAACCACCCAGAGGGTTAACTAAATTATACAAATATATCTTATTATAACTAACGTGAAAAACAAAACAAGCATACACTGGTGAGCAAAAATTAAGGACGAAGTCGAAAAATTAGCATATCAGCTGAACGAAGAGGCAGAGTGGACAGAAAGACCAATCAGGAGATTAAGTAAGCTAATGTACGGTAGCACATGCACAGATATGCAGGTAGACGTAATGGGGGAGTGTCTGAGTAGTATAAAGCATGTTGTCGGTGTAAGATCAGTATTTCTGGCAAAGAGATTGCAGGCCGTATAGCAGTAAAAATCACACCGATTTGCTGCCTCAGTAAGAAATGGCGAATAATCAATCTGTTAGACGACGTCTGGATGCTTTTACCCGAGGTCGAATCATTGGGAAGTTGGAGGAAGGCCGCAGTGTGACAAGTGTGGCTGCAGAGTTCGGAATTGCTCACAGCATCGTTTCACGAATTTGGAGACAATTTCAAATTACAGGAATAGCAATCTGGAGGTTTAGTAGTGGTCGTCCACGAGAAACCACACCCGCAAATGACAGGTACATTGTCTTACAGGCCAGAAAAAACAGGCGGCAGACAGCGGGAGAAATCGCTAGACACATGACACAGGCGACTGGACGACCGATATCGTGTTTTACCGTGACCAGAAGACTGCACGGTGGTGGTCTGTTTGCACGACGTCCTGTACGGTGTGTACCTTTAACGCTTGACCATCGGAGAAGGCGTTTTCTGTGGTACCGGGAACACCGGAATTGGAGAGACAATGAATGGGGACGAATACTTTTTACAGATGAGAGCAGATTCAGTTTGAGTAGGAATTCTCATCGCATACTCATCTGGAGAGAGCGGGGAAGCTGCAATCATCTCTTGAACATCATTGAAAGGGACAGGTATGGAGGTCGCGGTGTTCTCGTTTGGGGAGGCATCATGCTTGGTAGTCGTACAGACCTTCACATCTTCGACGCAGGTTCAGTCAACGGGACCCGTTATTGTAACGAGATTCTTCTTCCATATGTGCGTCTTTTTAGAGGCGCTTTGGGTCTGCAGTTCCTTTTCATGGACGACAATGCACCATGTCATCGCACAGTAGCTCCCGAACAGCTCTTAGAGAGTGAGGATATTGAACGTATGGATTGACCGGCACGATCTCCGGATCTCAATCCCATCGAGCATGTATGGGATTTTCTAGGCAGACGCTTTGCAGCTCGTACCTTACCACCAGTAACGATTCGGGAGCTTCGATTGGCGCTGCAAGACGAATGGGCAGCAATGCCTCTACAACTCATTGACACCCTGATTCTCAGCAGGGGCAGACGCTGTGAAACCTGCCTAGCAGTCAGGGGAGATCATATTCTTTACTAAAGACCGGATGTTTCTTGCAGGACACCCATCACAGGGATGTTTCGGCCTTCAGTCGCATTGCGCTCCATGCTTCTTTTTCAATCAAGCTTCTTTTTATCGCTCTGATTTCTCTTTTAGTAAGTGTTGCTTACATTACACATGTCCTTAGGTATTGAGGATCTTACGGTATTAAATGTGTTGATTTGGAAAGCGTTTGTACAAAGTTATATTGAAAACCGTCTCGTTCTTAATTTTTGCACACCAGTGTAGTCTAAATTGTAGCTGAAAACAGAAGACTAAAATTTCACACACAAATCAATGCACATGAAATCAACAACCAGGAAAAGAAAATAAGAGCAAAAATTTTTATTTAGAAGAAGCTGTTGTTTATCGTTGTTCCATTGGTGCAATTCAACTTTAAGGTGGTTCTTTTGAGAAAACAGGATTGGAAAACATCACGCAACGTCACCTACAGGAGTCCTTGGCTTGGTGTATTATCGAGAGACTGGAATCTGGGCAAACACAAAGAACTGTATCGGATGCTGTTGGAGAGGCAAAAAATATCATTGCAAAACTGTGGAATCAATTCTAAGAAACAGGGCATGTTCGACGTCGGCCAGGACAGGGTTGTCCACAGGCTACCACATCAAATAATGAACCAATATATCCTGTAAACAACTCGTCTAGACGGAAAAACAAATACGACGTGGACTCAGAGGCAGTTTCTTTTGGCAATAGCACAAAAGGTCTCCAGCCAAGCAATCCGAAATGGACTTCATGTGAATTATCTGTATGCATGTAGGCTAATGGTGTGTATTTATTGACAGAAAGGCACCATGCGGCCCGAAGAAAATCAGCTGCTTAATATCGAGATTGGATGCAAAGTGATTAGAGTCAAGTGATGTTTACCACGAGTCCAGATTCAATGGAGATTGTGGCACGAGACGTACCAGGCGGAAAAGAGGCATTGGAAATAACTGAATATTCGTTCAGGAACGATCACATTACACACTAGGTCGTTTGATGGTATAGGCTGGTACCAGCATAGGCGGTGGTACTGACCTGCATATCATACGAGTTATCAAAGATATGCGAACGCGATTGTAAGAGACCCCTTATCATACCTTACGTTGCTGTCATTAGTGATATCTTTCTTTTGATACAGAAATCATACTGGTCGTCTTGTGGAGAACTTTCTTGAAGTTGAAACAATACAGAGTGTGGAGTAGCCGGCATGTTCTCCTGACCTAAATCTCATCCAGCGTAGTTGAGTATCATTCGAACGACGCGTTCAGAGAGATTTTCGCTTTCTCTTGCTGTCTAGGACGGGGAGATTGCACTTCTTGAAGAGTAGAACAGTATTTCCCCACGAACTCTCACCTATAGCTTCGGTGTATCCAAGTTAAACAGGTGTGCGGCAGTCTTAGCAGTCCAGAGAGACTACACACCAAAATAAGCATCCAATATCAATCCAAAACAATCAGGTTTTTTTTATCATTTGAGACATCGCATTCCATGTTATTTATACCATTCCAAAGAATTAAAGTTCCCAGATAACTTTTTTTTGCTTCTTTTCCCCTGTATTGAACTTTGGTACACCTGCACTGACCTTTATGTCAATGCATGACTATCATGCAACGGTTTCTTCATTTTCTTTGAGCAGTGTATAATTACGATGAGAGCTTTTATGTCTATAACATGTTAGTTTTAGGTTAACAATAGAGATAATTATGTAATGTGTGAAAAAATTTCTAAAAATTTGTTGCGTATTCATTTACTTAAAATAAATTAAAGATGTTTTTTCAAAATTGTATAATAAAATAATAATTGTGGGTTTCGTTGATCTGAAGTACAATCAAATAATGCAGATGATGAATATAATGTACTTCAGTGTTCTTGTTCTACTCATTCTGGATTTGAACGCAAGACTCAAAAATAAAGCAAAAAACTTTAATTGAGACAGTCAGAAAATCGCAGCACTACACATTTTCAGATTACTGGGGACATACTTTTAAGAATCGAATGTAAATCAATTTTTCGAACAAAGGTTGTTCTACTTAACAGAAAATCAGAAACAATAAAATAAAAACTTTAGAAATAATAGTTATACAGTTAATTCAATAAGAGTCGTGTTTAAAAAAAATCAACAGCAGGCACATATATATTTCGCTCTTCAAATCTAATTAATAATATTATCAACAACTTTGAGAATAAATAAATTTAAGAAATATTTTTAATAATTAATATCTGAACATGAAAAAGTTATTTTAAATTCATTAATATATTTATTTTTATTCTAAATTTTTATTTTTATAGTTTGTTACCAGAGCATCATTAATGTGAAAATAATTTCTTTGCAAGTGAAAGATTTGTTTTTTTTCTTTTTCGGGATTCCCTAAGATTGCATTTGATTTTTCGAATGCATTCCCATTTTCTCTCTCTCATCATATAGAAATGTGTGTGTTTGCTTATTTTTTTAGTTCATCCAAGTTAAGATTTGTTTCGGTACTCAAGTTAAATATAAATGCTCATTTTTCATTTTTTAACACGAAATAACTCCAATTAGGCGTCATTACATCCTTTAATTAGAGATATCTGACGGCAACAAATTACGTTCGAAAAAAATCTTTCATCCTGAAAAAGGATTTCAGTATCTCTTGAGGATGTTTTATGTTTCTCATTAGGGAACACAGCCAGAAAAAATACAATATTTACCAATTTTATCTCTGTCCCCAAGGCAAAACTAATATTTTAAGTGTTTCTTTCTAATGTAACTTGACAAATATTTATAAAATTTTGGAAGGTGCTATTTTTATTAAAGTGATAAAGACTCTTAATAAGTAATATTTACTTTAAAATTAATGTTTTCTGGAAAATGTTTATAGAAAATTGAGGTTTTTGTTTTATAGAGAGAGAGAGTAAGGCGAGGGCGCGTATTTGTTTGTTTGGCAATTTTTAATTAAATTTCATTTTACACATAAATACTTTAATTTTGTTAAGAAAAAAATATTTTTAAAGGATATTTACTATACATATTCATATAAGTAGTAATTAAAATGAGTAATAAATTTTGATGAAGCAAAGAAATATAATTTTAATTTAAGTTTTATTAGAGAAAAATTATTTTGGGTTTTAATAAGGCCGTAAACATGATATCAAGAATTTTAATTTTTCATATAGAATCTGAATTATGTATTAGTTACATCTGTAGTAAAAAGAATTACCGTTAAGTCTGGCGTATAACGCGCACTCATACTTTCAAGATTCATTTTTTTAATTTTTAGATATATTCGCCGTAAAATGCACACTCCCTTTTTTTAGAAAGAAATTTGACATATTATTATACATGCTCTTATGTTTTAAAGTCATTTATTCGAAGTATTATCCCAAACTTTTGAAAAAATAGTTTACTTTTAGAACTGCAACTGTTTTTGTTCATAAGGCAAGTCATTTCTTTTAAATAAACGGTATTTAGACACATTTAGAAGTATTTTTTTTTATACTCATCTCTTTTGTTATTTTTATATCTATCGCTTTTACACTCGGTGTAATAACGTACACCCTTAAATTTTCATCTTAATTTTTGTATACGAAGTGCACGTTATACGTCGGATTTTACGGTATATTAATTTTAAACTGATAACAAATTTGTTTCTAAATAAAACAAAACAAAAAAGTAAGTATTAGTTACATTACACATTCGGCGAAAGCAAGCTTTGAAAAGAAATTGCTCTTTAGAGACAAACTTTCTAGTATACTGCCATTCTCCTTTTTTCAAATACGTTGAAATCATACGTTGTTCGACAATGACAATAAGATAACATTCATTGTGATTATGTTTAAAATCCAGTTTCAAAATGCTTCAAAAAGAGAATCCCTAGTCAGAATAACTTAACATTTGAATATACTTGAAAAGAACGAAAGTTGTGACGGATCTATCCACGTTCCTCTAAAAAAATAATCCTCTTGGGAAATATTGGATCTTTAAAAATAATAACATTATAAAGCTTCCTCCTCAAGAAAATGTGACCATGCAAATTAAGACTTGTATATAAAGTTGAAACTTTCAGGTTATAAAAAGAAAAGGGTTAGACTGCTATCGGCAAGCATTGATTAATTAAATTTGAAGTGAGGTGTGGATATTTAGTAGCTGATTATTGTGAATATTAAAGTTGATGACCTGTCAACTAGGAATAAAACTAAATTAGGTAGCTAAGAAGTAGAAGCTATTAATTAGACATAAGAGGTCTGATTATGTTAAGTCTTCCCATAACATGCATACCTCGTTAATTGCTTACCATATTTTATATTTCGGTGCATCACTTAAGTAGGGTTAAATAAATTTGTGTTGTTGTTGACACAGAGAATAAATTGAGTTATTTTGAATATGACTTATCTTCCTTCCGTCTCTTCACACCCTTAAACGCGACCGACCTTTACAAAGCGTATCGGTAGTTAGCGCAGTAAAAAGCACATCGAAAGTAGACAAGCTATATTTTGAATCAAACTACGACAGCTTTGGCATAGGTTGCTCCCTATACCAACTGTACTGTTCAATACGATTAATTTCTTCGGTTTTTTGACGGAAAAAAAGACTTCCAAGTCATTTAATAGTTATTGTTGCACTGTTAATGAAAAGCCCATCCACAATAAAGCAAAATGGATGAGAAAAAATCCCTTTTTAACTGCCCTTGAACCTAAGCCCGCATAAAAAGGAACAATGAAAATGCCTGCTAATTATCACAATAGTTACGTAAGACGTGTCGTTCGCTATTTTTCACCAGTACTTGAAACTCATCAACAGCCTGTTCCACAACAGAGTGGATTGTCTCAGGGTTCACGTCAAGAATGTGTCGAGTAATCCATAATAGCACGACGTGCACAGCACCGTCTTTTTTTACACTATGGAACTTTTCTTTTGCCATATCGTTTTCTACAACTTCAAGTACAAATTTCAAGTCATTCTGACCAATGGTATTTTTTACAGCCTTTTGAGCATTACAACAAAGTAGGACTTGCATTTGCTTATCTGTTGAGCCACGGGTGTTCATTATCTTTGCGGTTCACTGGACAGGATTTATTACATTTCATTTTCAGGGAATATTGATATTCTCAATACATTACACTCTATGCATTTCTTGATTCAACCAATGAGGTTGATTCACGACAATGAGACGCCAAGTCGGAATCATGTGACCAACATTTCCCCGCGCTTTGAATCAGAGTGTAAATTTTGTATGCTTGATATGTTTACTTCTTGTGTGTGAACCTTATTTCTGAAATTTTATTTATTTTTATTATATTTTTGCATTATCCTTGTTTAATAATTAGGTATGAAGTATTTTCTCGTAATTTTTGCTAAAAAACTACGAAAAATACTTCACACCTAATTATTAAATAAGTCCTTTGTTTTCCTGTAGTTTATTATGTTTATTTACGCACGAGAAAGATTTACAGTATAGAATTGAGACGATTGAATTTTGAAAAACTTCTCATGTGTCCCATTACTTATTGGTACATATAGAGTATCACTCCATATAAATTCATAAAATAGTGTAATTTATAAGAAACATGTAGATATGAAATGGTCCCATTTTGAAATGTTAATGTTTATATCTTTCATTGTCTGATTCCCTTAGTAATTACCAGCTACAAATATTTAATGTTTTTAGGAATACTATCTCTATAATTTCTCATAGAAGAGTATGGAAAATGTAGAAACATGAAATGCAAGTAAGTATAATTTTGGAAATGAATTTATAATAAGATTTGTTAATAACATGGATATTTTTGTTTATTTAAAAATTTTCATACCTATTTCTCATATTTAACAACAGATTTATACTTTTTGAGAGTGTAGTGTATAAAATAATAGTTGGTTAATAATGAAATTTTTGATTAATAATTATAGGAATTCTTCTGTGATGGAAATGAAATTGTTTTTAAGATCATCTAAAGGTTTGGGATATCTGAAATAATCTAATTACAAACAAACATTTTATATATTTTGTTGTTTGACTCCCTTTGTAATTATTACCCTTCAAAAGGTTTGAATTTTTAGAAATGCCTGTTTCCAACATTCAGAAAGAAATGAGTTTAACTTTTTTTAAATAAATTAAGAAACATGCTTAAAGAAATAGGCTTTTTAATAAAATTATTTTACAGTAGAACAAATTAAATGGTTTTCATGAAAAATTCTCGTATAATGGAGCAGAAAATTCTTATCGGACAGTTTTATTCAATAATCATACTCATTTTAACACAGTGGGTGATCGGTTAACGAACATAATCCGTTCCAAGACTATGTTCGCTATCCGAATTGTTCGTTAACCAATCATCGATTCACCATAGACTTCTATGTGAAATCGATTAATTCGTTCTGGAGACCCTAAAAATTAAATTTTAAAAATGTATAATTTCTTAGTAAATTTTTAAAAAAATAATACATACATATAGTTATGCATATTAATCAGTCCTTTTCAGTTTTTGCTTAGGGGGCGTTGAAGAACATGTCCAATGTCGATTGCTTTTCTCTCTTTTTCTGGATCTTCCGGAAATAATTAATAGCATTGTCGTTGTAAAGATCCGCAACCCTACTGACATCAGCTTGGTTTAGGTCCATTCTAAGACCATTGCTCTGACAGCATCCCACTTTTTAAAAAGATCTTTAATGGCAGGTGTCGGCATTGGTCCTCTTTCGTCTTCCTCTTTTTCAAAAGGAGACACATTTCGTTGGTGTTCTTCATTCAAAATTTCTTACTCTACCGTCAGTTCATCTTCATGTCCCATTATAAGCTCTTCTATGTCATTCTCGTTTACCTCCAATTCTAGATCTCCAGCAGGTGTCAAAATTCCATCCGTAATTTCAAGGATGTATCCCTGACCACCTCCGAGTATGTGTTCGTTTTCCAAACCTAAAAAAATATTTCTTGAAAGTGTTCGTTATCCGAACACAAAAATCTTTCGTGAAAGTGTTCGTTAACCAATCACCCACTGTATATATTATTTTTGACACTTAATTTTAACATTACATGAATACACTATAAGTAAATAAAGCAGTTCGTGATCTGCTGTATAAATCAGACACTATACTATAAGGACAATTAAAGAACAAATCAAGGATCTAACTGCTAATATTTAACGTGCATAATATCTTGTTCAATTATTATATATCAATTTTTATCTTATTGATAATATCTAATAAAATTATCTGGAAACCTTATAAATGGCTTTTTGAATTTATTTAGAAGAAAAAAGTTTTAAGTATCATCAACCCAAAAAAATATAAAATGATACTGCAAAAAAAAATAATGAAAATCCACTCCTAAATTACAGATTAAATAGCTAAAAAAAAGGTCACATTATGCAGAATTTCTGAAATTTTCTCCCAATTTATTTATCTCATTAGGTTTATGACATAAAAACTTAAATTTTTAAACACCACCACAGGCAATTAAAAGTAAACAAACAAGTAATTGGGTTGTCTGTTCTTTAAAATTAATTAAATCTTCAAGAAAAACAACCAGCAATGTGCCATAGGGATTGGAAAGCAAATACAGGAGACTGCATTATATTTGTAGGTTGTCAACAAAACTTTTCATAGTATTTTTTGAGAAACTGTATATGGTATGAATCCAGATTAAAAGAAATATCCTAAGAATTTTAAAATTTCAGATTTTAAATCTATACAATCAACTTTCTGAATTTACATAAAACAAATTAGAATACTTAAATCATGCAACTTATAGAAAGAAGTTTTGAATAAAAAGAAACAAATACTCATATAAAATGGCAATGTAACTATTTTTTGTAAAATATCTCGATACACATTTTATGATGCCCCAAAAGTACAATAAACCTTTGTATAACATTTTTTTATCGTAACTGTAAAATTACATAGTAAATACTAAAGCTTATTATATTTATTTTTAAACCACCTTAATTTTCCTTACATTAATTATTTATTTGTATTAATAAATTTTTATATTGCATATCCTACATAAAAAAAATTGACAAAGGATTTTCTTTCTTTTTTTTTTGAATTTCACACTATAATTACAAAATTCCTACAATCTGTTCCTCTAAAATATACGAAGCATTATCTGTTTTAATGGGAATAGTTGATTTTTTTACACTGAACATACCAACACTTAATGCATACCTATTTCTACCAGTTATTGTATGTATAGTGTTAAATATACTTCAGTTCATCCAAACTTAAACTTATTTGGATTAATGTATTGACATGTTATTTCGTTATCACTGATTATGCATCTAAAGTATCCTTTATACATAATTATATTTTTACTAAAAAATTGAAGATGAAACATTAAGAAAATAGATTCAGAATTCTAGCTTTGAAGTTTGATGTTTGAAAATATATTAACTTCAAATATAAAATTAATTACTTCAAAGTTTGTTTAAGAAATGCTAAATCAGTACTCATACCATTCCGAAATTTGGAACATACGTATTAAACTGCCAACTAATTTCGCCAAGCAAAAAGACATTCGAATTTTAAAAAAAATTATATCACTATAATTACTGTGTTCAAACAGGATCATGAACAGTTTCCACTATTGGTTGTATATCGCAGCATTTGGCGGTTTTATGATTTGAAGAAATTAGTCGATATTATAAAATACAAGTGCTCCAAATTTGCCCTTTCAACACACGTCACACAAAAATATCAGTGATTTTGGACAGTTAACGCATTAAAAATAATTTTGAAACTTTTTTTCCTGAAATTACCTTTTTTTTACTGAATTTTACATTAATTTTGTTTTTTGCGAACAGCAATTTGTCAAGTTATTCATTTAAGTGTAAACAAAGAATTGAAAAAGGTTATATTAAAATTTCGAATATTTCTATTTCTTTAAGGAAGTAAATATCCTTCAAAATCAAATGTCTATATGTAAAATCATATTTGGTTTCATAATCTTAATTACTGATAAATATCACAGAACTGATCTAAGTACACTTCTTGGGTCAATATTTGTAAATAACTCAATACAACAAATTTATTCAGGACTTAAATTTATAAGCAGGATAGTATCAATACAGATGAACCTTTTAAACTTTAATACTTATATAAAAATTAAAATCCAGAGTATTCTTATGCTTAATACATTTCAGCTGGGGTTGCATATATTTCTTCAATACACTATGTTATACTTCATTAATATGTGTATAGTCTATAAGTGAAACTTATCATCAAAATTAATGAATTTTACATTTTGATAAACCTTGTGCAGATACCAACAAATGTTATGCATAGTCAAAAAAAATTGTACATCTGTGTGACAAATTTATACCAGTCAAATTCTGAAAAACAGATGTTGTGTTAAGAAATCCCTATACTACATAACTAGATACACCACACAAATATTTTATAATTTTTATTTTTTTTTGTGTGTAAAAGAATTATGGATTCAATAATGACTTATTATTTTGACCATGCAGGAGAGAACAGGACTTTTATATTCAATATATGCAGATTTTTCTTCTATAATATACATAATTTAATTAAAAAAATTTTAATGCCTTAGTTTTTTTACCACATTCAGAATGAAGTTCTCGATAAATAATATATTTTTACTACAATGGTGCTGCGAATAACGGCTTTAAAAATGTTGCATAATTTTTTACTTATAACTTACAAAAGATAATTTAATACAGAAATATCTCTATTAACTACTCTGAAGATGTGTAAAATAATTAAAAAATTTAAGTTGACTAAATAAATTTTATCTTTTTATGTATGCTCTCTATACAATTTAATTTAAAATAAGCAAAAAATATTTACATTCCTGTAGATATCTATCCAAATTCCTTTTAGCAGAAGTTTCTTTTGTGAACACAAAAATAGTAGGAATGGAGTTGGCGACGATTTCTAAATGTTTGGTATTGAAAACAAGCTTATTCAAAGTGGTCAGAGCATAATATGTGAGGAGATGATTTAAAATCCTTACGCTTCATCATCTTATCCATGTTTACTAATCACTCGAATTTTTTTACCGGGATATTAAAAAAAAAGATTTTTTTCCCAATACAATCATCTTATCTTTTATTGTAATCCCGTAACCATATATAGTAAAAAACGAAATTTTAGTGGGTATAATGTAAAAGAGCAAGAGCAAAATAGTACACGAAAGAAGTGTTAGGTTAGAGTTAAGCGGGAAACAAACCAAAACATATTCACGTGCCCTCCTCATCACGTGAATCAACCTCATTAACTGTCTTTAAGCGGGAAGGGGCATCAAATCCAATTTACGGACCCCATAGATCAATCATCAATTTCTGTATCGCACTCATCAAAAATGCATTCATTCAAGTCGTACATTAAATGTTATTGTCTTGAAAGAACATTTATCACTCCATTTTTCACGTCAATCAAGATATCTATAAATCGCTGGACGGTCTTATATATGTGTGCATGTATGTTACTTATACATATGGGTTTTCAATGAGGGTTTTCAAATTTTTTGGTGAAATACAAAAGCAAAAAAAAGCCGATAAATCCAAAATTACTGTATAATTACTTTCAGTAAAATATTTACAAATGCAGTATAATAATAGGTAACATTTAAGGGGTTATTTCACTTACATTATATACAGACTCTTGCCCAGAGCTCTCAATGCGTTCCTCAACCACACCGACCACATCCGTTATCATCAAATTGCGTTTTTCAAGCTTCGTTCGCATGTGCACTAGGTTTTCATGACATCTCGAATGCTCTGTGTAAATCTAACATCGAAAAAATGAGTTACGAATTGTATTTTGGTCAAAGGATGTTCACTATATTTCAACAGAGTTGTTTTCGTATTATTTTCAACCAGATAAGATGGCAAATACTTTCTAGATTTCTAAATTACTCCACGTTAGAACATTTAAGTTTGTCTGAATCAACGTTTCTATGAGAGGAGACAAAGACTCTCGGTTATTGACATCATGGTTTTAAGGTACGATTGAATGACGCGGAGAAAGTAGATGCTTGTAGAGTTTGCAATATCGTACCAAAAGTTCAATGCTGGGATACCGCTTTTAATATCGGTTGTAGAAATTTTAGAAAAAGAAAGAAAACACAGATGTGTTTTTTTTAGTTTTATGTTTACCAGTTGTATTAGAGAGTGTAAATATCACAAAAGATAATTTGTAACTCATAAATTATAACAGAGAGGTAAAGGAACATCTTATTTATTTAAATAACAAAAAGTGTAAATATCACTATTCAGTCTGTGGAACTATTACAAATTTTTAAAATGGGATTTTAAAAAACACAATGCATCAATTGCACTGTCATTAAGCTTGGAACGTAATTTTGTACCATAATTTCATCCAAACTTTCTTTTTTTAAAAAATAATCTAAACTCCCTAATACACTGCTGAACAATTGCTAAGGACGGATAACACTATCATCCATAGTAACCACAAAATGAAAGGAAGCAAAACGTGGAAAATTAGAATAAGTGCGGGATATTAGTAAGAAGAAGTATGAGTATGCAATTTTTTTTCCACGTCTGTTCATCACGTGATAGCGTTCATAAGAGCTTTAAAGGTTTTGACGCGTGTGGACAGTTGTTGTTTCAAGTCAAAGTTTTACAGGAAAGATTGAATGGACGAACTTAAAATTTTTGGCATTTCTTCCCAACATCACATAGACGATTTTATAAGTGGCCAAATTATTGGAAAGATCAAAGAAGAGCGAAAAATAACAGATGTTGCCAGGGAATTCGACATCGCTCACAGCGTTCTTTCACGGCTGTGGAAGTCATTTAAAACTACTGGAATGTGTAGTAGACGGCACGGGGAAGGTCTTGTTAGAAGTACGACGCCTGCAGAAGACAGATATATCGTCCTATCAGCAAAAAGGGACAGGCGCACCACAGCTCAGCACGTGGCAAATCAGTTTCTTGCTGCTTCAGGAAAGCAGATCTCCCGAAAAACTGTTGCCAGACGTTTGAGGGGAGGAGGACTACACGCACGCAGACCTGTTGTGTGTGTCCCATTGACCAGACAGCACCACCGTACTGCTCGTTTGCAATGGTGTCGTGAGCATCACAATTGGACTGAACAGGACTGGGCATGTGTACTATTCTCAGATGAGAGTAGGTTCAGTCTGTCATCGGATTGTAGACACCAACTGATCTGGCGCGAGAGTGGTGCTGCTTATCGTCCAGAAAATATCCAGGAAAAGAACCGATATTCGACATGCAGTATCATGGTGTGGGCCGGCATCATGATCAATGGCCGCACGCGCCTACATGTGGTTGCGAATGGGACTATGACGGGCCAACGATGCATTGATGAAGTTCTACTTCCTCATGTTCGTCTTTTCCGTGGTGCTGTCGGTGATAAATTTGTTTTTATGGAGGATAACGCAACATGTCATCGAATACTCGCTGTTCAGGATTGTCTAGACAGCGAGGGTATTCAACGTCTCGTATGGCCAGCGCGTTCTCCAGATCTAAACCCCATTGAAAATGTGTGGGATGCTTTGGGGATGCAAGTTGCTGGTCGAAACTATCCTCCGACAAACAAGAACACCCTCATCCGTGCACTCACAGAGGAATGGGATAAATTGCCTCAACAGCTGCTGGATAATATTGTGCAAAGTATGGTACGACGTGTGGAATGTTGTATCACACTCCACGGTGGACATATCCCGTACTGATACCTTTCTTTAAGGTGCCAACTGACTTTTAGATGCATTGTTCCATTTCTCCGTACGCAGATCAAATGAACATTTTTTTTCTTTCACATGTTTCACAGCTTTTGTACTTTCCAGAACAATAAATATTTTTTATTCTAATGTCTGAACAGTGTGGCAACTATATTTTATCCTACTAGGCCTCATGTCTCGCTTAATGTTATGCTACATAGCAATTTGTGATCCGTCCTTAGCAATTGTCCAGCAGTGTAGCTTGGACTTAAAAACTGTGCTTAAATTTGTATCTACATCATAATTAGATTATTTTCTCTTTAACAAATTTGTATCATGTTTCGCTTTTAAATGAGTTTGGAGTTTACATTAATAACTCAAGAAAATATTTTACACTGTGACAATGTATTATTTTCATCATATAAATAATGAAACCAAACCAATATATTATCAACTGATAATATATTGTGTGTAATATATAGTGTAATATATAGTGTGATAATATATAGTGTGAATAACGAACTCACCTACTTAATATACACTGGTGTGCAAAAATTAAGGACGAGACGGTTTTTTCAATATAGCTTTGTACAAAAGCTTTTCAAATCCACACATTTAATACCGTAAGATCCCCAATACGTAAGGACATGTGTAATATATAAGCAACACTTACTAAAACAGAAATCAGAGGGATAAAAAGAAGCTTGATTGAAAAAGTAGCATGGAGCGCAATGCGACTGAAGGCCGAAACATCCCTGTGATGGGTGTCCAGCAAGAAACATCCAGTTTTTAATAGGGAATATGATCTCCCCTGACTGCTAGGCAGGTTTCACAGCGTCTGCCCATGCTGAGAATGAGGGTGTCAATGAGTTGTTGATGCATTACTGCCCATTCGTCTTGCAGCGCCAATCGAAGCTCCCGAATCGTTACTGGTGGTAAGGTACGAGCTGCCAAGCGTCTGCCTAGAAAATCCCATACATGCTCGATGGGATTGAGATCTGGATATCGTGCCGGCCAATCCATACGTTCAATATCCTCACTCTCTAAGAGCTGTTCGGCAGCTACTGTGCGATGACATGGTGCATTGTGGTCCATGAAAAGGAACTGCAGACCCATAGCGCCTCTAAAAACACGCACATATGGAAGAAGAATCTCGTTACAATAACGGGTCCCGTTGACTGAACCTGCGTCGAAGATGTGAAGGTCTGTACGACTACCAAGCATGATGCCTCCCCAAACGAGAACACCGCGACCTCCATACCTGTCCCTTTCAATGATGTTCGAGGGATGATTGCGGCTTCCCCGCTCTCTCCAGATGAGTATGCGATGAGAATCGCTACTCAAACTGAATCTGCTCTCATTTGTAAAGAGTACTCATCCTCATTCATTGTCTCTCCAATTCCGGTGTTCCCGTCACCACAGAGAACGCCTTCTCCGATGGGCAGGCGTTAAAGGTACACATCGTACAGGGCGTCGTGCAAACAGACCACCACCGTGCAGTCTTCTGGCCACGGTAAAACGCGATATCGGTCGTTCAGTCGCCTGTGTCGTGTGTCTAACGATTTCTCCCGCTGTCTGCCGCCTGTTTCTTCTGGCCTGTAAGACAATGTACCGGTCATCTGCGGGTGTGGTTCCTCGTGGACGACCACTACTGAACCCCTGGATAGCTGTTCCTGTAGTTTGAAATTGTCTCCAAAGTCGTGAAACGATGCTGTGAGCAATTCCGAACTCTGCAGCCACACTTGTCACACTGCGGCCTTCCTCCAACTTCCCAATGATTCGACCTCGGGTAAAAGCATCCAGATGTCGTCTAACAGATTTATTATTCGCCATTTCTCGCTGAGGCAGCAACTCGGTGTGATTTTAACTGCTGTACGGCGTGCAATCTCTTTGCCAGAAATACTGATCTTACACCGACATCATGCTTTATACTACTCAGACACTCCTTCATTACGTCTACCTGCATATCTGCGCATGTGCTACCGTACATCACCTTACTTTATCTCCTGATTGGTCTTTCTGTCCTCTCTGCCTCTTCGTTCAGCTGATATGCTAATTTTTTTACTTCGTCCTTAATTTTTGCACACCAGTGTATATTGAAATCGCCTTTTCTTCCCAACTACAACCTTGTTTTTACAGATATGAATATCAGATCACGAATTCTGAGCGTGCGCAGTATCTTTCTGAGCTGTCACAGGATAGTTTGGGCCCGCCTCCTGGGATGATTGACACATTTTACCACTTGTTTTGATTGTACGATGCAATTTTATATTCCCTGTCTAATTTATTTCGACCGTTAGAAAGACATAAGAACAAAAAAGTATACTATTTTGCTACGTTAGCAATCCCGAAACACAGCAGAGACAAATTAAAAAAGATTTCTAAAAAATAACGAAGAAATGGTAATTGAACCTGTGAATACCGGTATAACAGAATTGTAAAAATGGCTCAAAATACCGGTATTCGGTATTTCGGTATATTGCACTCCCTAGATCAGGGGAGGCGAAAATTAATTGATCAACGTGCCATTTTTTCTACAGAAGTGTTTAAAGAGGTACAAACGTGTCATCAAATAACCTAGTTGTATTACTGGGAAAATAATTAAAAACTAAATACTAACAACTCAAAACACTTTATTTACTACTTAAATATACCTTTTGCACTGTATTGTTGTAAATGTTATACGTGTAATTCAAATTAAAGTAACATTAGTATGTCCTTTGTTGTTGCAGATTGGATGACAAATAACTTATTAGTATTGTTACTTTGAGTAGAATATATGCTGAATCGGAGTCATCTGCCAAAGGGTTTCCAAGCAATTCATTATTTTTGCCGTGGTTCACTTTTTTGAGAAGAGGATTTGTTCCAAAATGCTACTTTATAGACAATGTTCAGCATACCACTGTTCGAAAACATAAAACATACACCCTTTGTTGCCTTTACTAATAATACCTTACTTCTAGATTCACCAAGTTTGAAGTTCTATGTTACATTTACTATTTTGCACTTTTTATTCTTTTATTGAACTAGCCATGTTAAATAACAGTTAAAAATCAAAAATATAACACAAACTTTAAAATACAGTTGTGTCAACGAAATTGACTATGCTATGCGTAGACAAATAACAAACGAGTGTGATCCCTACCACCCCGCGGCCAATCGCTCGCGTTTGTTCGTAATATTTCATAGTGAACTCAAAATATTGTGTTGTGCGCCACTGGTTCGCCATCCGTGCCCTAAATGATTGTACGTGCGGTACCTCGTTTTTCCAACGTTGCACGAAAATATCTTTGTGCGTTTCATTTAATGTGAAATACTTTATAACTGCGCCCACTAAATATTTGCGTATTGAAGACTTGAGTATAACCCGTCCTGAGTGCCTCGAACACAATAATTCAGTGACCTCTAAGGACCCCTTTGTCAAAAAATAATTCCTTCATCATAATAATAGTTTCCACTGTTCTCTTCATAAGGCAAAATGATATCAATCATGTAAATGCTTCATTTGGGACTAAATTATGTTATTAGTTTATAAAATAATAAACTTAATTAAGATAGTTAATTAACTTCTGAAAAAAAGAACTTTTGCCATTACAGAATTCCCCTTTTTGGCAGAATATATGGAGAATAATTTAATTGTCTATGTTCCAAATTTGCTTCATTAACAATAGAGAGTTTTATAGAAAAGAAATAGGCTACCTTATTTCCATGCAAACAATTCAGAAACTTTCCCAGTCTTTTAATACCACGCGTGTATATATAAGTGGATTAATATAATTATAAATAATTAATAACCATAAATTATCTCAGTGACTTCCGATCGTACGGTGTAACCTTGAATAATTCGTAATTAATAGGAGGTTTTTTGCATAACATTTTGGCTGGGATTTTACAATACTAAGGTGACCAATCGTCCTCCCTTAGGGAGGACAATCCTTCTTCGAAAAATGTCCTCCTACTTGTCTTCCTTTTCCAATATTTTAAAACCGATCTGTTAATCTCTGTATTCAGAGATGAACTAAAGATATTTCCAATATGTCGAAGACTGGGCTGAAACAAATATCACAGGAAATATCACAGGACAGTTTTCATAAGTGTTTTTTGACTTCATTACAAATAAAGTGGGCATGTATAGAAAATTGTGTTGAGTATTTATGAAAATAAATGCCTGATACTAAAGTTGATGACTATGGTCTGTTTGAAGAAGAAAGACGACTGAATGTATTTTTAAATTCTAGTAAATTGAAACATTTGGGAAATCAACATGCTGAAATTGATAAAAGAGGGTGAAAACACTTAAACCATTTAAAAAATGCACACATTCCATAAGAAAACTTAGCTATTCTTGTTGAATTTATCGTGTGTTGCCTTGGAACTGATGCAGCAGTTGAAAGAGTTTTTTCAGTTGCTAATGTTTTTGGACAAGTGAAAAATCAAGATTGAATGTAGCTACAGTGCGTACCGTAAAATTCATTACGAAGGATGTTTTTTTTGCTCCAAAATTTCCGATGTATTCGAAAATGATATGTTGACAAAAAAAATCATTCAATGGAAAAATACTCGTTTAAGTAAATAAGTAAGATAATTTAAGCGTAATTAGCGTATTTTTGTTTGAATTAATAAAATGTTTGATACATTTACGTTGTAATTTTTTCTTAAAATTTTCGTCTTCCTTTTCATTATAAAAAAACTGGTCACCTTAACCATACAGTCTGTTACAAATTAAAATACATGCACCCGAGCTACTATTAAGAAAAGTGGCAGGAACGTAGTCTTGTAAGAAATATGTGCAAATGATCCAAATTTTGACGCGGTACGCATTTGAGATGCGCAGCTGGTAGAGTTTAGAAGTATGATTGCTCGTGGCGTTGGGTTATTGAAACAAATCTGTCGACTTGGATGGACGGTTTTGGGACAAGAGAAGCCTCGGAGACATAACCGGCGAACAATTATCGGTCTTTGATAGGGTGTATAATAAGCCTCAGAAAAGCAGGTTGTTTGAACAAGCGTATCAACCGCCATCTTGGTCGGAGCGATAAGCCAGTTGTTTGGTGTTGGCAACAATCCATAACAGAAGGGATAGTCTACCATTATGGAGGGTCAGTAGATTGTGACGTCTTACGCGTATTTTCTTTAACAAGTCCTTTGGGTTCTTTGGGCCATAATTAATGGCAACACTTTTCCAACCAAATCCAAGAAACGAAATGTGAAGAAGAAATGCAAATAAACCGACTTTAAATATAGGATCTTAGAGTAAGCGGAATGGCAATGTGAAGGAATGTTAGACAATTGATGTGCGTTGCGGCAGTTGATGATTATTGCAGTTAGGGGTGTAAGATTGATTAAGTTCTACTTGCCGTGGATAAACACACACATATTGGTGTTCGACTAGAAGTTAACCGTCAAGCTGCCTACCATTGCAGATAAAGACAAGTAGCATTACGGAATAATATAAGGTAGGATTGATTACACTTTATTAGAATTGAGGATTAGGCGGTTCGATTATTGAGATTGGTCTGAATTAGAATTGATCATATTATAAATATAAATATATATATTATGTGTTGCGTATTGCGTCATCGTAGATTCTCTCATATTAATTATTATAATTATATTTGTTAAAGGTTTAAGTTGAATATCTTAATAAAGTCATATTAAGAAAATGTTTGATCTGAGTTCTTTCGCTAACCCTACACATCTAGCTCACGCCGATACTTCGATGGATGTATTTCCAAGGGGAGGTACATCACAAGATGTAATTAGAGCGAGAACGTAAACTTTTAAGTTGTTAATAGAGAATGAATGTGATAGATAGTTATATTGACGTCGTATTATAAAGCAACACGAGGAATAATGGTGACGGACTTCGTAATTTTGAACCTCTAATTCAAAGAGACGAGGAGGAAATATGAGCTGTTACCACCTTCTCCTAACTACCACACCAACTGGAGGATGCTGAGCCTAGAAAGACTCAACGTACTACGGCCTCCTCTATAAAGTGGGTCTTCATTATTAGAGAGAGCAATTTTTTAATAAAAGCATTATGAGTAAACCTATTTAAAGGTATTAAATTGTCTTTCAAAATAACAGCGAAGAGACTTCATTTAATATAAGTAATATTTCTATTTTTTCTGTGGTTACTCTAAGCAAATCGTGTTTAAGTGTTCTTATTTTGATTAAGAAAGAATATACATTTTTTAAAACTTTTATTGTGTTTGAATTTATTTATGCAATCCTAACATACCTGCAACACCTTAATCTCTTTTCAGTACACCTCGTTAGAACTTAAATCTCAGTTCCATCTAAAGACGGCAATCAATTTTCATTATTTATCATAGTGAGTCTTTAATGTAATCACGTCTCAAATTCGTTGTTGCTCTCGAGCATCTCATTCACGAAGTTCACCCCCTACCGAGCCCAGAGAAATATATACTAAAATAAATTAAAATTCTACCTACATAAAATATTCAAATCACTCTGAATTTTAAATGAGTTTTTTGTAATTGTAGAAAAGGATTTGTATAAAACATAATTTGGCTGGAATATATTTTATCTTCCATTTAAATATTTTACTTACATCAAAATACTATTTTCTTCGTAATAAAATAATACGTTCGGAGGAAAGCTTCTATCGACTTTCTCCCTGACGAATAAAGATGAAAGCATTCCAGTAATATTTAGTTTTAATGCAACAGTCATGTAGAAATTCCATTATCTGTCCAAGAACTCAGAGAAGAAGCGCAGACGATTTTGACATAATGCTGACGTCAGCAGGAATGCAACTTTGGATAACTTTTTTATGTCCCTCTTACAGGATATTATTTCTAGCAAATCAGTGATGATGTTCTATAAATAACGACGTTCTTTATTAGTTATGCAACAATTTCACTTGGTAAATATTTGTTGAAGAAGCAAGGTAAACTACCATGTGGAGTAATTCAAAATGGAATAAAATCTTGCTATTCAACATTCCAGGATATAGAAGCAGTACAAAACAGCATTTAAATATAAAATAAATCTAAAATTACTTAATTCTTATAACATCTATATCCACTAAATTTCAATTACCGATTCTTAGGAATCTTAAAACGATGAAATAAAACTTAAACTCGATGAATTCAAAAGTATGAAATCAGGTAAGTCAAATACGACGGAATGCTTCGAATCAAAAAAATGAAATAAACATGTCTACTATTTTCAATGATAAAATGAATACAGAATTTTATCTATTCATTTTCATTATTTGGTGACTGTAGAGAATTATTAACAAAGAAATAGACTTTGTGATACATACATTTGTACTACACACTTAAAAAGATATTACATACGATTTTAATAATCCAGATGTTGCGTAGATGTTTCAAAGTTAATCCAGTTATGAGAGGTCTGTAGGTAATTATTAAACCGTAAAAGCATTTCATGAGGCACAAGAAGCGTAGTAAATAAAACTATGACACCAATTCACCAACAATTTCATTTAAAATTCTGAATTGTAGATGTGTGTATGTCCTAATAGAATAGATATTATTATTAAATATATTTTACAAATCAGAAGATAAGATTCTAAAAATTGGAACTTAGAACATTAGTGAGTGAATAAGAAAACGTGAAAAGAAAAAAAAAATCATAACTAGTATATATATTTTTTGTAAATTTGTCACAGACGCTGAGATGTGATGTAGGGTTAAGTGTGTTTTATAGGATTCTTACCTTTATGGTCGAATAGAAATTTATACATAACAATACAAGAAAAATAATGAATGAAAATAAAAACATACAATATATATATATGACATGTTATGAGCCAGAATCAGACTTAATTTTAAAAAGTATCTTTATTTGATGAAATTTAGACATCTTCTGACGCAAAGAGCAGAAAAGAAAAAAGCATTCCATGGTGTCTTTTGAGTGGGTTAACGCTTAAAATACAGATGTGATAAGTATCGTGGATTTTCTGAATGTAATTGAGAATTAATGCTGATATATAGGGCTATTAAATATAACGATCGGTACTTAAAAAATGTTTTTTGGATAGGCCATATGTTTCGAAGATTATTGGGATACTTGAGGATGAAAAAAAAATTAGAGTTATATGCTAGAAAGGAAATTTAATTTTTAGTCTAAATAAATTATCCTTACACACACATTTATATATATATATATATATATATATATATATATATATATATATATATATATGTGGGGGAGAGTCCGAATAAAATCTTCGAATAAAAATCAGACTCTTCAGATAGCGGGATTTTAGTTTGGTGAGGTGGTTGTCTAAGGGTAAGTATTGAAAGGTTAGTGATGAATTAATTGAATCAAAGTCATTTAAACACAGATACTTCATTTTAGTAAAAAAGAATTTAGTTCAAATTAAAGGGGGAATATTTACAAAGGGAAAGAGACATGCAGAAATTAGATTAACTGAAAGTTGAGTTATACCTTTAGATGACGGGGAAACTAATTACCATTTCATGCTTGGACTGATATCGCGCTGGGCACGAAATGCGCGAAAAGCATGACGTGTTGAATCGGCGGTGGTTAGTAGGCCTCTGCCGAAAAATTATTCAAGCCGGAGCTCCGAAGGCTCACCAGACGGCGCTGCTTCGGACTGCGATAATAAACAAAATTGACATTAATGGTCCTCTGAAAAGGATATGACTCAACCTTTCACAAAATGATTCAAACGGAAAATCCTACAAAATCACCCTCTCCTGACAGAGCTTGTTTCTCTGGTCTTACAAAATGTTGAGAGCTAAAGTACTTTAAATATAAACTATATTTAGTTACAACTATAAATTTGATGATTATTGGACTGTGGATGCAATAAAGACAAATAATACGGTTCTTAAAAATAATAAAATAAAATATTACAGATGAAAAGATGTATACCTAATATTCACAATTCCGGACCTAAAATAAAGCATACAAAAAGAAAATATTCTATGTTATGAACTACAATTAACTAACCCATAAAAAAATCTTTCGTATCAATATAAAGATAAAGAATAATACGAAAATATAATAAATGTTACAGGGGAATATAAAATGACTAATGGAAACGAGTGTATTACCATGGAACATCTATTAATTTCTCAAGAGGGATATAGTATGAGAAAAATTAAAAATAATAACTAATATAAAAAAAATCAATTAAGCATAAAAAAGTTTCATCAAATCAGCTGAGCTGGTGGTTGAGTTCGGTCCTTGGTGCTGACCAACCTTTTCAACTTCATACCTATCCTTAGAATTAACTTTCGTTACTTTGTAAGGGCCTAAAAACTTTGGTCTTAGTTTCAGTCCAGCTCCAAATTGGGTTCTTTGAATGGCTACTAAATCACCTTCTTTGTATAACGAAGCTTTCTTTCTTCTTCTGTTATACGTCTTTCTATTTCCAGACAGTAGAGTTTCGATGTTTTTTTTGCATCGTTTCTTAAAAATTCGCTTTGTTCTAGCAATTCTTTCGCCATTTCTTCTAGCAGTAAGTCTTTGATTAGGATGTCTTCCCTGTTACGCATTTTGGTTCCCACTAATAGTTCGAATGGTGTCCATTTTGTACTGTGACATATAGTGCTGTTTAATATTCTCTGTAATCTGTCGACGTATTTGTACCATTTCGTTGAGTTGTCTAATGATAGTTTGGTGAGAACTGGAATCAAAGTTCGATTAATTCGTTCAACTTGTCCGATGCCTCGAGGAACCCCTGTTGCTATTTGTAGATGTTGAATGTTCTCTTCATCACCTTAGAAGTTGAATAATTTTGAAGTGAACGCTGAACCTCTATCAGAGATAATTCTGATGGGATTACCAAATGTTTCTGCTGTTGTTTTAGTTTTTCGAGGACACATTCAGCAGATACAGTTTTGACGGGATATAGCCAAGTAAATTTGATAAATGCGTCTACTACGGTGAAAATGTGTTGATAACTTTTGTTTGTGGAGGGTGAATGAAGTCAACATGGACCAATGAAGTCAACATGGTACGCACTTAGAGGAATGCTTTCCTTAGAAGTAGGATTCAAAAACCCTTCCTTTTTGAAAGTTTTCTTATTAGCTAAGATACATGGAACGCAATTAAGTATTACTTTTTTAACAACGTTCGTAAAATTTGGGATAAAAAATTCCTGTTTCACAATTTCTTCTGTTTTTCCTACTGAGAAATGACCATTTTCGTGAATCAATTTAATTAGTTCAGCTTGCATTGCTTTTAAGCTTTGATGTTAATGTATAATTGCATACTATCATTACGGGGTATCGGCTAAGAGCACCAACATGCTTCATACGACTTCCAGATCTGTGCTCTATTTCATAATTGAATTCTTGTAATTGAAGCGCCCATCTGGCTATGCGAGTAATTAGATCCTTTTTTTTGTATAGTCTTCTGAAATGCTGAACAGTCAGTTACTATTTTAAAGTGTTGTCCTAAAAGATAAATACGAAACTTCTTTAATGCGTTGATAATTGCTAGTACCTCTAGTTCGTAGCGCTGTCATACTTTTCTTCTGCTGTATTTGTCTTCTTCGACATGTAGTAAATGTGGTGTAACTTTCCATCTTTAGCTTCTTGTAGCAAAATTGCGCGTACCCTTGTTTACAAGCGTCTGTATGCAGTTCTGTTGTTTCTTCCATACTTGTAAATGTGCAATATTGGGCCTTCATACATGATTTTCTTCAATTTTTCAAATGCTTCTTTTTGTTGAGTCCCAAAAACGAAGAGGTTTTGTTTTCTTGTTAACTCGCTAAGTGGTTTAGCTATCTTTGAATAATATTTGATGTACTTGCGGAAATATACCCAGTTAAACTAAGAAAACGTTGTACTTGTTTTATTGTTGTTGGTTCTGGAAATTTTATTACAGCTAGTGTCTTCGTGGGAGATGGTTTAATAGTTCCGCTTTCTACAATGTGATCTAGAAATTAAATTTTCTTTTTTAAGAATTGACACTTCTTGAACTTAACTTCTAATCCTTATTTCTTTGCGACTTCGAAAAAAATTTTAAGTTTTTCTAGACCTTCCTGTTCGTTTGTCGCTGGAATGACGAGATTATCTAAATAACTGATTACAATACCTTTCCGAGTAAGATCTCTAAATATACTTGATACGTAGCTTTGGGAAACTTCTGGACTTGTGCTTAGTCCAAAAAGAACTTTGTTGAATTAAAATTGTCCGTCTGGGACGATAAAGGAAGTATACTTTCTGCAATCTTCGTCAACATCGACGTAAAAGAAACCATTGCGCAAATCTAATGTAGAATATACCTTTGCTTCTTGCAAAGTATCCAAAGCATCTTCGATGAGAGGTAACGGAAATTTATCTTTCACAAGCTTCTGATTCAATTTTCTGTAGTCAATGCACATTCTCGAAGATCCATCTTTCTTTTCTACCATTACGCATTAGACTTGCATATTCCGAAGAACTCGGACGTATAATGCCTTCGTTGAGCCATTCTTCTATCTGTTTGTTTACTTCTTGTCTTTCTGTGAAAGCTAGTCGACGAGGGAGTTAACGGACTGGTTCTTCGTCTTTTAGAATAATTCTCATTGTGACTTCGGTGGATGCTGTTTTTTCTGGCTTATACTCTTGAATTAACTTTTCAAGTTCCTACTTGAAGATTTTCAGCTGATATTTGTATAAGCTTGTATGATTCTCATATTTGTTGAATTTTAATCCTTCTTTAGTGAAACTTATCGATGCTTGTTCCAAAAGATCTGATCCAATAACTGCTTCGAATTTTAATTTATCAGTCGGTACAACATTCCAAGTTAACGAGTAATTTTCATTACCTATTTCGAACTCATGTTCAAAGGAACCGATAGTTGTCACTTGTGCTTCACCAATACCTGTGAGAAGCATCTTGTTTTTCGATAACTTTGTTGGATACATTATTCTTCTACTCGTGTTTTCTCGTAGCAAACTTACGGTACTACCACTGTCTATGAGCGCCGTGATTTTCAGCCTTCCAAAAAATATATATCTCTTTAGTACATAAACCTTCCTTAACGATGAGTGTGCGAGTTTCTTGTGGAGGTTCTTTGAATTTCTGCGATTCTGAATAGTTTGTCTGAGCATGCTTGGAAGCATTGTGATTTGAGTGTTTCTCGTAAATTTGTTGTAATACTCTTTCTGCGCGCTGTCTTGATATCTTTGAACAGATTCGTACTTAGTGACAGGGGTTTCGTAATGTTTGTTGTAATTTGTTGACGCTGTACACTTCTTATCTGTCCTGTTACACTCGAATTTTCCCTGTGCTTCATATCTGCAATTATTTTGTGTGGATTTGAATTCTTGTTTCTTCACAAATGGACTGCTAGATTTTTGTTTCATAGTCCTTTTAAAGTCTTCGAATTTATCTAGTATTTCTGCTAATTGAACAGAGGAGTTCATATTTGTCCATTCATTAAGATAATATTCTTTAATTTTAAAAGGCGTTTTTCGTTTAAGTTGATCTGATAATTGATCCATTGATCCGTTTAAGTTGATCTGATAATTTGTTGAAAGTATCTATCTTCAATCCATCTATCCATCCGTTGAGAAGTAAGTGTTTAACTCATGGTAAAAATCAATCCATGTTCTTTCAGGTGCTTTTTGGTGAGTAACAAATAGTTTTCGAAACTTTTCTGGATTTAGTTTAAAGCATTTCAGCAGTATATCTTTAACGTGTTCGTAAGAGTTGGCTTTATCGTCAGGCTCTCTCGCTATGATGTGAGATACTTCCGTCGGTAACAAGCCTAACAGATGAGAAACCCAGTTTTCTTGATCAATATTCAATCTTTGTGCTCTACATTCAAATAATTTTAGATAAAGACTGATATCTTCTTTCAAATCAAAACGATGTATAAACTTCGAAACTTCTTTGACGAGAAATTTAGTATCATTTTCTTTGGATGTATTAGCTCCTAATTTGGATTGTGTTTGGATCCTTAACTTTTCCAACTCAAATTCATATTCGCGTTTTTGCTCATCTAACCTCAATTGTTCGATGCGCAATTTTTTTTTCTCGTTCTTCAATGCGTAATTTTTTTTCTGTTCTTCAATGCGTAAATTTTCTTCTCGTTCTTGAATGCGTAATTTTTCTTTTTGCTCTTCAATGCGTAAATTTTCTTCTCTGGCTTTGAGATCCTCAACTATCGTTGAATGTATATTTTTGGTCAGTTCTTCGTCATAATTTTCCCTACCATTAATTAGATCTTTGAGTGTCGCGATGGTCATAGAATTATAGAATTCTAAGTTTAATTCCGTGGCTAAGACAAATAAATCTTCGCGTCGACCTTTGCCAAGTTACACCATTTTAAAATTTAATTTTAATTTTAGATAGTTACCAAAGGAATAAACAAAACTGTCACGCGTTCAAACAAAAATAATGATATTGCTATAGGCAAATCTCGTTTTCATTTACAAAAATTCCCAAGTTAAAATGATATTGCATCAAAATACACTAAATATACATTGAAACATTCAAATTTTATTCATTTAGAAATATTTTAAACCAGTAACGTGTAAAGACAATAGTGCGAGCTAAAATGCGTAATGCTTAATTTGAAATAGTCAAATTATTAATTTCAACTAAAACAAAACTTTTTTTAAACCATTTAATATATCAGTTATCTCATTTCGTTATAATAAATGCAAAAAGAATTTGAAAGAAAAAATAAATTAATATAAATCTTGTTTAGAAACTGTGATTAAATTTATTGTGATATGAAAAAGAATTTAATAATTTGAAGTTATTTACTGAAAAAAGCAAACAATTAGAAGTTAGTCACTTTAAGAAAAATCTCATTTATATTTTTTATTACACCAATAAAAATAAATCATTTAGGATCTCATCAGCAAATTCTAAGAATAAACACACGTTTCAATATAAAGCTTAATAATTCTGTCAAAATGAACTCAAAATACTTATATAATGAATGATAAAATACACCATTAAAAATAAGATCATGTATAATTTTTCACTAATTCTAAAAAACATAGCATATTCTTTCAAAATATATTTCTGGAATACTCATAAAAATAATTAATTACTAAACAGCTGCAAGAGAAATGTTACACTATATGAGTCTCGAAATTACCAAATGTTTAGGAATGGAAGAAACATGAATTTCTTAGTTCACGTTCAATGACGCACTTTTCGTACACACATGAAATGCGATGCAATTCGTTATTAAATGAGATACAAATAAAAAACTTGAATATATTACGTACGACTTTCTTAATATTTTAAAAGATATATTTGTAGAAAATTTTAATTGATACGATTTCTATACACAAATAGAAAAATAATATGTCAGAAAAACACACATGATATTTAAAAATATAAATTACTTAATGAAACCGGCTACAACAATTTTTTATAAGCAAAATATGACGGTGGCTCACGTATTCTTTTCTGAAAATTCCCTTTTCTTTTTTTTTTGAAGAAAAACAAAAGTACACGGTACCTGATTCACTGCACGACGTATTCACTGATAATCTTTTGAAGTTGCAAGATCTTGACTCCTGGATGTGTTTGATGAAGGCGTCGACTCTGTTCCGAAGATTATGGACGTTTGCTGGAGAAATCATGAGTAGAACTTGTACTTGTTAGTATGTTATGAGAAGCAATCCGCGCATTTTCGATTCAGTCCGTTTGTAATTTAAGCGTGCAGCCAGAAATAGTTTTTTTCTCTTTTTTTCTTTTCAAAGAAGAAGAAGGTTAGGAGTTCATCAGCTAATTATTTAGAGAAGATTTTCGAAATCAAATCCCGGCCGAGCCCCCAATTATTTCTGTGGGAGTCTGAATAAAATCTTCGAATAAAAATCAGACTCTTCAGAAGGCGGGATTTTAGATTGGCGAGTTGATTGTCTAGTGGTAAGTATTAAAGGGTTAGTGTGATGAATTAATTGAATCAAAGTCATTTAAACACAGATATTTCATTTAAGTAAAAAAGAATTTATTTCAAGTTAAAGGGGAAAATTTACAAGGGGAATATTTACAAACGGAAAGAGACATGCAGAAATTAGATTAATTGAAAGTTGAGTTATACCTTTAGAAGACGGGGAAATTAATTACCTTTTACATGCTTGGACTGATATCGCGCTGGGCGCGAAGTGCGCGAAAAACGTGACGTGTTGATTCGTTGGTGGTTAGTAGGCCTCTGCCGAAAAATTATTCAAGCCGGAGCTCCGAAAGCTCACCAGACGGTGCTGCTTCGGAATGCGATAATAAACAAAATTTACATTAATGGTCCTCTGAAAAGGATATGACTCAACCTTTCACAAAATGTTTCAAACGGAAAATCCTACATATATATATATATATATATATATATATATATATATATATATATATATATATATATATATATATATATATATATATATATATATATATATAATTGATGTTAAACTCGTCTTTCAAGTTTTAAATTTGCAATGGTCCTGACCCTTCAAGACTTACGCGTAAATGATTAATTGTTAGCTTACCCGCTTGACTGGATGTAATTGAAAGTTTAACACTACAAAATTATGTATTCAGCGTTTTGTCAATTATTCATATTATAACCACCTCATATGATATTTGTTCACCAATCCCAAGATCCCTCCGCGGAAGTCATGTAAGTTTCGGAGCTTACGATTTTTGTTTAATATAAAGAACCGGGATTCTCTGAAAAATTCATTCCGGGTTTTGTAACGTGTCACCATGTTCCGTAAATGATGAATGTTGCTGTTTATATGTGCTTTCGTGTTCTTAGTTCGTAGTTGTGACATCTACTAAGTATAATAAACACACACACACACACACACATATATATATATATATATATATATATATATATATATATATATATATATATATATATATATATGTATTGGAGATAACACGTTTTAAAAAGTTTAAAATATTGAAAAATGTATATGGAATGTTCTTTTAAAATGAAATTTAAAGTTATGAGTGGTAAATATATTTTGGGAAATTTTCCAAAAAAAAAAACTTTAATTAATATGATTAATTTATCAGGATGCCCAACACATTTTTATCATAGCCACTTTTTTCCCGAAAATTAAAATAAATGCGAGTCTTACTAAATTTGTTTCTCTGGTATTACTATTTCTGTTTCCCAAAATTTATAGTTCTCTATTCTCTTTCGAGTGTTTGATATTTTTTGGGAACTGAGTTCTTTCTATACTTAATTCTAAAAAATATCTTGCATTCGAAATATATATATAACTTTTTGTAGAGGAAAATATTTGGTCCTCTGTTATGCCCAGCCACTGGTAGACCAATTAAAATATTCTTGAGATGATTTGGAAATACATTTATCAAATAATTGGTGCTATAAGATATCTAATACTCATATAACATTTTACTGTATTTGAGTTGTTTAAATAGAGAGAAATATACAAAACACATAACAATTTCAGATTTTTAAACATGCTACATACTACAGGGATGAGATGAGATGAAGTTATAGACTTTTTTCCCAAATGCGCATGGAACTTAATAAATTGATCCACGCGATAAATGTAGAGTTATGTAGAGTTACAAAATCACTAAATTATATCATGGAGTATACTATCATAATTATAAATTTGAATTAATTTTAGATTACTGATTTCTATACAAAAATATTTTAAATAAATACACCGTATTTATTCGAATCTAAGCCACCATCGCTTCGAAGTCACACTTCTAATTCTCAACAAGATTTTCAAAAAAATGAGAGGTAGTGTAAAATGATTTATCGATATTCAATTTTTCGAAATTAAAATAAATTTAAAATGAGAACTAATACGAAGGGAATAATGAGTTATTTTACCAGTATAGTAAACGTTTAAATATATGTATGAACCTGTAATTGCCCCATCCAACGAATATTTTTTCCTTCGATTCTAAGCTACACTCGATTTTAGTTGGGTTAACATGAGAAAAAAGGTGAAGCTTCGAGTCAAGTAAATACGGTATTTGCTGTGTTCGTATTTAAAAATATGGTTTGTTTTTTAACATCGCATTACACCCCACATGTAGAAGATTAGTAGCAACAGACCCCGTAATTTTGAATTACGGTCAAATGAAGAGGATGACACCTGAACTAACACATCACTCTTGAAACTTCCATAGTGCGCCAGCGTATGACTATTAAGTATTATTATATTCCTATTAAACGAAGATCAAGCCCCCTACATCAGAAGTGGGTGGACTTTTCCAGGTTACGGGCTACTTCTAATAGTTTTAAGGTGTTGTGGTTTGGGTGTGTTGAGTGGCAAAGTAAAAGAGCCGTGATTTAACAAAAATAAACTTTATTTCCATTACATTAATTACTAAGTTCGAATGTATATATTCCCTTCGTCAGAGTGAAATTCTGGGAAGATGAAAGAAATGCCAGAAGACATTTCTTCTGTCCAAAGAAATTCAATAGTAGGTTCTAACAGCCAATAAGACGTAAGGATAATGAATCCGATACTATGAGTAAGAAGGATCCGATATTATGAATAAGGATGATACGATATTATGAATAAAGATGATCCGATATTATGAATAAGGATCATCCGGTATTATGAAAGTATACTACATGATCCATCCAACGGAGTAGGTGTGGCTATTCTGCTTCAAAACTGTATGTTTTCTTTTCTTAATTCTCAATTTTAATATTGTACCTCTCTTTTTAAAAAGGGCAGCTTATTACTAGGCCGTAGAGTGTGGACGTGTTCAATGCAGTGAGTTAAGAACATATGTAAACTGATGAATATGCAACCAATGTATGTCCTTAATTTGTTCGATTTCAAGTCCCTCGCGTGAGATAACATCAACACAAAACCCAATCCTATAGAAACGTGTGGAGTGTGAGATGATTTCTCAATAGCCAATTTCATGCTATCGCGGGAAGAGCTAATCATCAACATATATTATCCCTCTCAGTCGGTGTGCGGAGAAAAGTTAATTTCTTCAGCTGGCATCGAAGTGATTGCTTTTTTTCCCCTACAGTGGCAATGAACGTGCTATCGCGCGCTTTCAACGAAGATACATGTGTCGTCACCATATTCATTGAACCATTTGCTTTGTAAACACCATCGCATCGAGAATGAAAAGCCGATTCTCCAATCTAGCCGGCGTCGGTGTTCCATAAATATGTTTCTGTTAGTATAAGCGTGTTAGGTCTCAGTAAGGCGGTAACCCCAAAATGTTTTGGCTGTTCATTGGTCGATCACGATCGACTTAATGTTCATCCCGCAACGCTGGTCATGAGTTCGAGATCAAGACTTCTCGGCTACGACAGCTAGGGGAAAGATAAAAAAATATATGGGTTTTTTTTAAGTTTTATTTACCTGCAAAAAATCTGAGAATTTTTTTTAAATTAGTGTCTTACAAAAAAAGTTTTATTTACAAAAAGCTATTTATTTAACGCAAGCATTTTTAAGGAACGTAATATGTTTGTGTTTTGTTTTTTTATTTTTTCTCAATATCCCAAAACACTAGAGTGGGTGAATTAAATTGCCAATTAATTTCTGACAAGCGCACACACGGCTTTTTTTCTTCTCTCCTGTACACACAGAATGTGTTTTCTTTAAAAAAGAAAAATATATGATTGCTTTTCTCAAGAATAACCTGCAATATCTTATTTTCTTTACTTTAGCCTCTATAAACTCTAATGCATATGCTTTCCAACACCATAATAAACACATTAAAATTTTTTTATTATATATATATATATATATATATATATATATATATATATATATATATATATATATATATATATATATATATATGTATATATATATATATATATATATATATATTTATATATATATCTTTTCTTTCACAAACCAATTCTCCTTACTGTTTAAAGCGAGATAAAAAATGATTTCTAACAAGAGAAAACTTTTTTATTTATTTATTTATTTATTTTCAAAAAAAGGTTTTATTATAAATTTTACAAAGATTGTATATATGTATTCTGAATTAAATCTCAAATGCTTTTGTAAACATGTACATGCTTTTGTTTGCATATGCTTAATATAATAATTACAATAATAACCGACTCAAAAAACATAAATCTAACAAATATAATTCAAAAAGGCTCTCATAGGGAGTATATCGAGCAAATATAATTTTTTTACTAATCCCTAAACAAAGCTACTAAATATTTATTGGCACATATTTATGTAATATATACTCGAAGGAATTTAATAGTGTTAACTGAATTTATTGTTTTATTTTTCCTTCGATAGCCGTAATTTAAAATTAGAAAATAAAGTTGATAAAAAATAATGCCTTTTTAATGAAATTTTCTTATAGTTTTTAGCTCTTATTGTATAAAGTATGCAATTTTAATATTACGTATTATACACATACATACAACCGCACACATATATATTTATATACATTTATGTATTTGTATGTATAGTCAAACCTCCATATTACGAACCTCTGTACTTTGAATTTTTCTATATAGCGAACTTTTTCCTGGGACCCAGAACATTTCATGATTTTCTTCGTAAAATAACTTCCCTGTAGCGAAATACATTTTCTCTACAATGAACTTTTTTTCTTGTAATTCAGTTTTCTTCTACCTATTTTTAAAGTATTTCTGGACATTTTAATAGTTATTTTATTCTTTTAACACATTTTAAAGTGCTCTTAAATCTCGAATTGGTTTTATAAGGTGCTTAACTCGCCGAGAGCAAAAGAATTCTGGGCATTTCATCCAAGAAATGCAATCCATAACACCTATTACCCAGTTCCCTAGAAACATCTTTGATATCCCATTTCACCCTCAGTGAAGTTGTCTCATGTTCCCTTGTCCTTGAACTAATCTCTGTTCCTTAGTAGTGTTGATCAGTCAAACTAGTAACTTTGTTTCTTGTGGTTCGAAAATATCAAAACGTAAGTGCTTAGGCATGAAACAGAAAGATTAATTCTTCAGGAAGTGGATAAAAGATATTGCTTTAAAAATTGGTATTCTTCCAAACAGCTTATCAACTGTTATAAAAAAATCGAGAAAAGTTTCAAAATTATGATTATTCGAATTCTTGTTCAAAATGTCTAAAAAATGTGTCTATGAAGTTGTCGACGAGGCAGTTTAAAAAGGATACACACAATGCGAGTTAAAAATATTACCATCTCTGGACTTTTCGTAATGAAGAAAGCTGTTCAATTGGCGAAGGCATTAAGATAAGACAAATTTATAGATAGCAATGGATGCCCAGAAATATTTAAGAAAAGGCTTGGAAAAGTACGCCTGAAGGGATTTTTGGTGCATTGCAAAAATGTTAGGTGTATTATGAGAAACAAAGTATTTTTTTCAAACAAAATTAAAAGATTTTGTGAGTAATTAAATGTAAGGACGCATGTGGTAACGTGTATGTTAAGAATTTCTAATTATAAAGTAATGTATGTTTAAAATTACTTGTATAAATTAAATTAGAAAATGACCTTAAAATTCATTAATTTTAATACAATTTTATTTTCTTAATTTTGAAAATACAGTATATTCCTTGACATCCTTTTTTCTTGTTTTCCTTGCAGTTTTCCTTTCTTTTTCTTTTGATGTGTAAGATATATATAAAATAAATAGATATTAATTTACAAAGAGGAGATAATAATTACTTTTTTAACGTATAGTGTTTAAGAATTTAAAATTTGTTTTATGTGGTTTATAAAGTATATTGAAAAATGAACCTCAATGTAACGAATTATCCATATAACAAACTTTTTGGGGGAATTTAGCGACTTCGTTAAATATAGATCCGGCTATATTTGTATTTGTTGTACATTTTAAAAAGTACATATTTGTCTACAATAATAACACACAAACAAAATACATTTTATTTAAAAGTACGTGCATAATATAGATTTTTTTCTCAATTTTAAAATATTTTTGATGAATGTTTTATAACATTGGAACATTTTTACTCATTTATGAAATTTGAAATTGTATCTCATTTTTACAAATAGAACAACAAGTACAATGGACACAGCTCATGACGATCACATGATAAAGGCAATCACGTGGTCGTGACTTAATTGAAAACTGACATCAAACTAACTACAGGTAAACTTTGATAAAATTTCAAATTTCATGATTAGGTAAAATAACTATAACGAAAAAAAATATTTTTTAAATTAAAAACATAAAATCTTACTTCAATTGTGCACTTTTAAATTAGGTATATTTTGCTTATACTTATGTGCATTACTTTTGCTGTGTACAAAAATATGTGCTTTTTAAAAGAAAGTTTCTACAAAGAGCAAAATTAGCAATAAGGAATCATATGATTTAATTAGCTAAAAACCTAGGAATTCCATTTATCGTATGATTATGACGCTAAACGAATTTAGGAACAGATAGGCTGGAATCAAGAGTTTGTCATTATCATGTGACTATGACGCTATATGAATTGAGCCAATTTTTTTTTGTTACTTCAGTGTGTTTCCGCTTAATTTACTGACGCTCGTATGTACAACGTTTTGTTGAATTCGACCGAGAAATTCAGAGGGATGAAAGTAGGTAGCATGGGTACGACAAATCATCATAGAACATAAGATTGCAAATTCCGTTTAGTCAGAGTAATTAGCAGAAATAGTAACGAAGTCTATGATGTCGAGTGGAATGAAAGGGCTAAGTAAGAGGCAAAAGATAATATTTATTAGACGTAAAGCAATTTTAGAATGCGAACAATACATCACAGCTAGACGTCAGAAAAGCTACGAAAAGTGATTGTCATAGGAATTGTTGGAAGTTGCGTCCATGTAGGTCACAGCTCAGCCGTCACCGACAGAGGTTAGATTTTTGGACGCCCTCAAGCAAATTTTGTGTGCTAGCAACGTAAACTGAAGGGAAGACAATCTGTTCTATGAGAATCTTCGTTGTAGCCACAGGTGCCTCACCCATAAGCGATTTAAGGAGGCCCTAGAAGAAAACATCCAATGGATTAAGGTCCGGGGATCGTGGAGTATAAACAATAGTTCCCCTGGGTCCAATCTACCTCCTGGGATCATTAGTATGGAGATGGTTTCACACTGTAATCGAAAAATGTGCTGGTGTACCATTGTGCATGAGCCACACTTTCTGGTGTCACGTCTTACGGTCTTTTTATGTTGGCATATGAGCTGCTTGCGACCCCCAATTCCAAGTCTGGTGGTGAATTTCATGCAGAACGAAGTTTTCGTTTTTGTTCTTGGTAGGGTGCTTCCTGATTGGTCGAGCCAATTGTTTGATAAAAGTTCGTGCATGAAGTTAAAAGTCTCATAAGTATTTATTTCACACCCAATGTAATTTTACTACTTTAATGATTTATTTTCTCTTTTTAATTACTTCTCTTAATTTTTATTATCACACTTTAAAAACAGTACTGGGCTAAAATTTGAAAAATAAGCCAAACTCAAGCTATCCACCAGCACAAGGGATAAGAGGTTAAGGAACTCCCCAAAGCATTCAGCATTCAACATTCTCTCATTGATGCATGGAAAGTGATGACAGATACTCTCATTCGCTGCCCGAGGGATCTTAGAAATTGTTAAATATAAAATGGGCGGGAAAGCCAAAAAGAGAAATATTTAGAGTAAATTTTATTTGAAATTTCTGGTATCAAGTGGACGGTACTTCCGCTGCTATCCTCCCCAGACTAGAGGGAAATTCGCATGCGTGAAAATTTCTTCACTCCTAATAAACCTCCAAACCCCACCCACTAGACAAGTTTGGCCTCTCTCCTCGTCTAGCTCAACTTTCTCCCGACGATCGCAATTTTCACCGACCAAATGGGGTTTGTGACCCCATGTTCTTTGTTGATTTGTCCTTCTCATGCTGCCCACTATCATCCCCCTGAATTTCTCGGTCTAGTTCGGTAATACTCTGTAGCCTGAAACTTCTGTTAGATTTAATCTTGTTTTTAGCATTAGTTTTTGAAATATGAACTTCTCTCTCTCTCTCTCTCAAACGAGATACTAGTTAAAACATTAAGCAAAAAAATTGGTAAGTTTATAAAGGGTTTTGAATTTTTAGCGTTTCACGACAGATTTTATTCAATAGAAGAATATGAGTTTACTTTATCATTTTTACCTTGTAATACTCGTTTTACCAAGATGTGGTAATGTAATGTTCACTAGGGTAATGGATATAGTATGTTACAAATTTTATCCTATTACTTTTATCAACGATTATATTTTTGTCAAGATTTATATCAACGCGATGGCTTAATTTATTTATTTAATAAGTTTGAATGATTTAATACAATGCTGGCCACCGTAAATGCAACACCCTGAGGAAGCATGCACAAATAACATGAAATCTACAACATGCATTAGCGAAGGTGAGATATGCAAATGATTAGAATTTCATCGCAGACACACTTCACGCGCGTCTGTGGTGCCACCTCAAAGCGCTATTTAAGGCTTGGATATTTCGAAGATTTCAAGTTAGGCAATTGTGTTTTTCTTGGGGTTATTTCAAAAAACGATCAGTTATATCTCGTAGAAAACAGCGATCAGCTTTTGATCAAGTACCTGAGTTCGAAAGAGGAAGGATAGTGGCCTACCGATGTTGTGGATTATCTTTCATGCAAATCGGTAGTCGTGTTGGACGAAACCAAACAACTATAATGGGGATATGTGACCGTTACATGCACGAGCATACGATGAACCGACGTGGTCGATCGCATCCACCTCAGTGCACCACTTCACGTGAGGACAGGCAAATTGTGCGCATGGCAGTGACGGATCGCTCAGTCAAATCACGAACCGTATCACAGCATATTGAGTCTGTAACGCATCATTCAGTCTCTGCGCGTACCATTCGACGCCATTTACAATGGAGTGGTCTATCCGCAAGACGTCCATTGCTTGGTCTACCCTTGACGCAGAGCCACAAACGTCTCCAGCGCCAATGGTGAGATGAAAGAAAGATGTGGGTGGCAGAATGGAATGAGGTTATCTTTACTGATGAGTCACGCATCTATCTGAAACACCACGATGGTCGGATTCGAGTCTGGAGACACCGTGGAGAAAGGATGCCGAACAGCTGCGTTATGCATCGCCACATTGGTCCTGCACCAGGTACTATGGTATGGGGCGGGATTGATATCACTCTCGCCCTCCTCTAGTATGCATTGCCGGTACTTTAAACAGCCAGTGCTACATCTCCGAGGTGTTGGAGCCAGTTGTCCTTCCTTACTTTCAGGGCTTGGCCACAGCCATATTTCAACTGGATAATACGCGACCACACATGGCACGTATTGTCCAAAGGTTCTTCGTCAATCACCAGATTGAATTGCTTCTCTGCTTCACTCTCCGGATCTTTCAACGATAGAAAACATGTGGTCCATGGTTGTTCAACGATTGACTCAGATTACATCCCCAGCTGCCACACCAGATTAACTTTGGCAACGTGTGGAAGCTGCTTGGTCTCCTGTACCCCAAGAACACATCCAAACTCTCTTTGAATCAATGCCGAGGTGTGTGGCAGCGGTGATCTCCAACAATGGCGGCTACTCTGGTTACTGACTCTGGCATAAACCACACTTCACAGAAGTCTATAAATTCAATCATTTGATACTTGGTCAACATGTTATCTACAAAATAAATTTGTTGTGCTATCTCTTGTCTTTCTTGGTGTTGTATTTACGGTGGCCAAGAGTGTAAATCATAATGCTGTAATGCTTCTGATATCCTCGGTTATATCCCATTTTATTATTATTTTATCCCTCGTTTTACAATAAAAATAAATTTTTATGTTACTGCATCTGCTAAATTAAAAACAAAGAGTTTTAAATGATCCACTCACGTTTTTAAAGATAAATGATATTAATAATAAAAATATTTTTGAAATGTTTATTTATTTTCGGAATTCTAAAGATGAAATATTTGTATACCTTAAACTCCATTAGAATTGTACTTTTCGTGAGTGTTTATTAACGTCTCACTATAAAGCTAAGTTATGGCTATTCGCGACTGACCTCAGCCAAGGATGACACCTATGCTTGAACTCTCTCTCTCAACTTTCACCCCATACTATTAGGAGGAGATTATATATTATATAAACGACATATTTAACGTAGCCCCCTATACCCGGCGGGTCTTAAGTGATAGTAGGCACGAACTCATGAACACACGAGTCCATTACCTTGACCACTAAGCTATCGCCACCGAAACAATATGCCAAAGGAAGGGCTTTGAGCTGAGACCAATTTAGAGTGCATTAACTTTACACGATGGTTTTAATGCAATTTTTTTTAGCTAGAATATAATGGTTGAAAATATAGTGTCACGTGTAGCTAGCTATCTGATTAGCCACTCAACTAGTGTATTATTATTTTCTTTTAGCTTTTGTTTGAGTGGCAACAATGTTTTGTATTTTTAATTAGCAAGTTCTGTTTTGTTTTGTTTTAAGTTGGAAAATGTTATATTTAAGTTGAATAAAGGTAATGAATTTACATAATGGTGTACATTAATGGCGTATCTAACATATAGAAACTGAAAAATTTTTTAATGCATTCAGGTTGCATGAGTGGTTTTCTGTAGCATTTAACCACATTCTTGAAAAGTACGATGGGACATATGATGATATTTGCTCTATACTATTGTTTTTAAGAACGACATCTGTCTTTAATCCATACCTCTAGACTTGTGCGATTTGAATAGCATCACACACCTTTTTTTTCTCGTTCATTCTCTGTCCCTTGATGTTACTTTAGTATAATTTGGGGAAGAACTTCCGCAGCCGATATCCACAAGCAGCCTCTTTGCCTTCCAGAACTATGAATGTGGAATAGTTTAAAGTTCCAGAGTAACGCCTTACAGAACGGAAATTCAGGCAAATTCATGTCAGTTGACTTGGTGAAATTATCTCTGCTTTTTATAAATCGAATTGTTTTCATTAATGTGTGTCGTTTCGATAGGGACCCCAAAAAAGAAATATTAACATGCACTCACTTGAATTCCGTAATTGGATTCCTCGTAGAGGATGGACACATACGTCCAGTTTAGCCTCTGGATGATTTGGACCATGGCATCCGCTTGGTTGGTGTCCGAAGGTACCGTTCTCAAGAAATATTCGAATCTTTGCTTGTTACTCAACTCGGGACTTGTTGAAAAGAAGCTCACCTAAAATTGAATGGAAAAAAATCAAATCCAAGGGATTGTTAAATTCAACCCGATTGATTATATTCAACCCTAAAATATTAATTCTTAGACATGCAGTCGTCAACTGTTCATACAAAATAAATTTTATTCCAGATTATTTTGATGCTTTCCAACTCTATTAAAGAAAGTAATGTTTATTTGTACCAAATTACGTTTAATTTACAGAGGACATTTTGCGCTCACTTTTAAACCTAATACTCTATTATTCTTCAGTATTATCCCATAATATTAACCCGTATTTCACGTTTGCTCTCTTATGACTTTATCTCATGAGTTGGACCTGTAGACATTAGACCAGGGGTACTCAGCCTTTTTTTCTGCTGGGCCGCTTACATATGTCAGCTATTTCACGCGGGCCGTAACATGAGAATTAATGGGGGAGGGGGAGAAGAAAAACGCTTTAAGACCAAGATAACATTGGAAATTTGAAATGTGGAAAATATTGATTAAAATATTATGACTCCTGTTCTGCTTTTTATAAATACTATTTCTTATATTTTTTATTTTTGTCACTAACATTATAAATTAGAAGCATTTACAAAACACTTCTTCACAATTTCTGCACCAGCAAACAGTTTCATATAATTACCAATAATATAACAGATTTCATAGGATGTCTTTGTTACCACTGTGCCATTACCACTGACAAAACACTTTGTTGTTGTTACAAATAGTATTCTAAAAAGCCAACTTATCACAGCTTAAAGGAGGTCTTCAAAAAAGTGCCATTGAATGTGAATGATTAGTATTTTTATTGATATTTTTTTAAATACAACACTTTTGTGACAAATCAAGAAATTACTGGCACATGCTTGTTTTTCACTACAAAATAGTCAACCTCCCAATCGTCTTGAAACGATAAATTTTCTTCGAATATTTTTCGCTTGCAAGATATGAAAGATAGCTAAAAATTAGTTCCACCGATAAAAATGCTGCTACTCCACTGCTGTCTGTTATTACTAGCCATAACCGTTCCAAATAGAAAAAAAATATCAAGTCGTATCCGTACGACATCGACAGCAAGAAGCAAAATTGATATATTTGATTTCTTGACAAAGAATTTACCACCAAATTTTTAATACAATGTTCTTAAATAAGTAAATTTCTCAGAGCAATGGGTTATGATCAGGCCACTTAAAAAGACTTGGTGGGCCGCAGGTTAAATATAGGCGCTTTATACAGTTTCTGAAGAAGAAATACATAACCTATACTGTTAAGTTTATAGTACTTCATTTACAGGAACAATCACTTATTTATATTAGTATTTAGTTACTTACAAGAAGTTTGAAAGTTGTTTTGAAGGCGTCCATTTCGTTTATACGCGTTTTCGTCCATTTCTACCAGGCAGCTTAGATACTGTATCTAGACTGCAAATTGCATCTGTTGCTGTTCCCGTGCCAGAATCGTCGTTAGTTGCTTACTGACAATACTTGGTATAAGTTAATCAGATAATTTTTAATTTTCTCATTTAGGACTCCATAATTTTGATAGAGAGCTACATTATGTAGGGGATGTTTCAAAATCACAATACATCAAGGTTATTTATGATGACGATAAACAATACTCTAAAAATAATGAAAAAACAATACTCTCTTATCTTTTTAAATTGTGTGACTTTAAAATATTTGTACAAAGTTTCATAGTTACAGCTACATTATTTATAAGGAGTTGTTTATCTTTAACAAATTGTCATAAATAAAACTGAACCTCGAACTTGTGACATCTACATCGTATGCATATTAACCGACTAGAAACCTTAACATTTTTAATGTGTTACTGGAATAGAATTTTTATCAAACTACTCTAGTGGTATAATAGACCACTGCCTCCAGCTCGAGATGGCGACATTAGATGAGGCTCGTTTGGCCAAAATTACGCAGGCCTATCAATGATTAGCGTTAAATGAAATCTTATTATATATCTTCAAAGATGTATAATATCCAAATGAGTTTTCACTTAAAGATACAAATCAGAGATCCAATAAAATGACAAATAATGTCAAAATCCCACGCTATATTAAGAAATGTCTGTTTAATGTTGATTTTCATTTTACTATGCACATAGAAAATTTGCTCACCGTATATTGAAGAATATGATGTCATATTCAGTGTTTAGTATCCGTAGGTATAAAATAACCAATTCTTACATGAGTTGTTCCAGAAATAATTTGGGTTTTTCCAGAAAAAGACCTCTTAAATATATGTGTATTCCTATTAAGTATCATTATATATTTTGACAGCTGATACAGCAAGGCTTCTTTATGAAAAGTTTGACTCTGCGCAAGGTTTTTTTCTTTTTTTTTTCTTTTTTAGGGGAAGGGACAACAAAATATGGTAAATCAAAAGCAGTTCTTTTGTTATATTTTACTTTTTTGCTATCGGAAAGGTAAAAATGCTGTTAAAAATGCAAGAAAAAAATTGTTTGATTTTTTAGAGGATATGTATGAAAAGAAAGTGCCAAAACTCTCTCTCTCTCTGGTTTGTAGAATTCGGTCCCCCCATTATGATGTTGAAGGTTGTGAACGGACAGTTGTTGCAAACAAAATAAATACATTGATTGATACAAACTTCCGAATTGTAAATCGGAAGATCACTGAAATATTGAATTTATAGAATTCCATCCATCATAACCCCGTGAAAGGCATTGGTTTTACATCAAAACTCGACATACAGGATCCACATATTCTTACGGTAAGAAATTTGCTCCGTAGCACTAAAGTCTGTGATTAACTTCTCAAACGTCAAGGAAATTATTCTTTTTTTTAAACATATTATTACTGGGGACGAAAAACGAGTTTTCTACAACAATGTATAACGCAAATATTCTCAAGTCAAAAAGTATAGCTGGCTCAAAGTATTTTAAAAACCGATCATCATAAAAAAATTTACAGCGTGGAGGGGATGTATTACTATACCCTCCAGACTGGAATTTTCGGATTCTTCTTGTTATGATGACCACAAAACCTTTATTTCAAATGAAGACGTCGAAAATATGACTGTCGTCAGTTTCTTGTCCGCAAAGATCATAATTTCCATGAGCATGAAATCATGCTATTGGCAGAAAAATGGCAAAAAAGTGGAGGGAAATTTAAAATATATAACTGAATACAATATTTATATTGCAAGAAAATTATCTTTCGTTGAAACCAAATAAGACGAAATTACTTCCTGTACTACAGGTAGATATACATTGTCACATTTTTAATGATACCGTAAATTTGAAACAAAAGATAATTCTTAAAAAGTTCTATTTTCCCAGATAGGAGTATTATTAAACCATTTAAATATACTCAAAAATTAATGGCGCTCTTCTTTCAAAAAGGTAGTTTAATACAGTTTACAGTCTTATTTTAGATTTGAGGGGTATTTATCTGTATTTCAACCCCATCAAATTGAAATATTGTAAAAACTCATCTGTAAAAAATTCATCAAAAAAATTAAGCAGGATTACTATTAATACACTTGTATAGAAATGGTTGACTTTTTAAAATGAAACATATCCAATTACAAACTTAAATTTCCTCTTTTAAAGGAAATATTAATCACACTTTGTTACAAAATATATATGTACAAAATATTCTATGTAAAATGTAAGAGAAAGCTATAGAATCTGATTATGATAAATGTAAATCGCATGAGTAATAATAACAATGATTCTGGCAATTTTATTTTTAAATACATTTCTTCAAAAAACTTTCCAACATCTGATTTCAAGTTGACATCAACATTCAAGTTGACACACTAAAAATATTTTAAAACGCAATCAAGTTTTCGCGAACTCGTCTTGAACAAATATCTATTAAGCGGAGCATCGAAAATGCAAAGCCAGCCAATTAACAGAACAGGGTAAAATTGCGCTTAATAAAAGAGACAGAGAGAGAGATGGAACTCTTCACCTCAAAAGATAAAATAACTCTTCCTTTGTAGGGGATACAGCATTCGCTCCGTCGATAATTACGATGCACGACGACGAGGAACTCTTGTTTGGGATTCGAAGAGGGCGAAGGAATGTAAGAGGTGGGTTATCCGAGAGTTATGCCCTTAATTGGGGCCTCTAAGACCCTAATCAGGCTAAGGAGCTGCAAATAGCTTGCTGCCGGAATATCTTTAAAGCTGTGTTTGCGTTAGGACTTGGGCCTCGAATGCTGGGTGAGATAGCATGGGAGATTTCTGCTGTAATAAATGCTCCTTTAGTCCCGAGTATTACGTGGGGATATTTTAAATGTACACAGATTTCTATTGCGTTTGCTAAGTTAATAATTTTACAATCCTCTCGACGATAATTTGCTCTCGGGAGTTATTTTGGTTGTTGATTAAAGCTCTTATTTTGTCTGTTTTGAATCCGTTAATGTAAGATTAACATTGTGACGAATTTTGTGTAATGAATGCTTAAGATAGTGTCAGTACCGTATTTCTCGAATCTCAGCCGCATCCCATGTTTTTAAAATGCTTTTGTGCAAAAATGTTGTCATCTATTCTAAGCCGCATCCCCAATACTCTACACATTTTGGAGGGGAAAAAATGTATTAAGACTTGTAAGGCCCCCCTCGGGTGCCCGTCTCCTTGATTATTAGCGTGAGGAATAAATGAAGAACTGGAAGCTGCCATGATCTTAAAATAACTTTATTAAGATCTTAAACTGAAACCTCAAACATATTAGATAATAATATGATATGTGAGAGAGTCTGCGGTGGCTAAACACACAATATATATGATACCGAAATAACGTAACTCGGACCACTTTCAATAACTAAATCGCCTGAGCTTAATTCCAATGTTATCACAGTTCCGAATATTAAATAGTCACTCCTACCTTAATGTCGAATGAAGTATCACTCTATTTAATCCTATTTGAAGTTGCGGTTCACTGGAGTGCAATGGTATGCACCTTGACCTAAGTGTTCTCTGTCGCGGATAACTTCTGTTGGCTGTCACTTAACCTTTCAAAACCTCTTCACACATGAATCACGGACTATCATATCATTCCCCAAATTGCCACACCGCTTACTCTAAACCAGTGATTCCCAAAGTGGTCTATATAGACCCCCAGGGGTCGATGACGACTCACAAGGGGTCTTTGGCAGGGAAAAAATAAATTGGGGGTTCATGAAGGGTAAATAGGGGTCTACGAGAGCATATTCAGGATTTTTTTTTTGTATTTACAGGGACATTGAAATATTTCGGGTATACGTGTTTACACTTTTTGCAACGTTTTCCCATTTCTAGAGTGGGGTCGTAATGTGTGGACATCCCTAACGTTCACAGGATGTCCGGTGTCATATAACTAACAAGGGACGGGGGAGATTTTGGAAGCAGGGACCCACACAGTAGATGTTTTACTTTACTTCTCAGGGCTACTTTAAGAAAAACGATTGTTATTTTTAGAATCAAAAACTTCTTTCAGTAGGCCAATTTCTTTGAAAATAAGCACACAATTCCATCTTTTACAATTTACGCGCTTGAAATAACCACAGGTAATTATGCTTTTAATTTTTAATTATTTTTTATTATACTCTTATGTTTGTATTTTTTAACATTTCAAAGATAAAAGTGTGTGTTTCTCATTTAACAAATCAAATAAATACGTGCTAAAGCTGACACAATACATAGGCCTTCAAAAAAATCTGTACAACTAATTATTTTCAATAAATTTCTGTAAGCACAAAATTCGATTATTTCAAACATGCGATTATTAAACTTTTCAATTAAGAATTTTCATTTTACATAGCTTCACATTTTAAAAAAAAATACTTGTGACTAAGGTACTTATATATAATTTGTTTAAGGCCTGATGCAGCTTGAATTTCTAATTAAATTACATTTCTTTATGTTAAAGGACAAAATATACAATGTCCGATCTTGTGTTTGTCCTTCGTTAGGTTGGTTAGGTTAAATTTCCTGCACTAGGGCATATTGTGTCAAACACTAAGTTCCTTATTGGGGGGGGTACTTCTGTATTTTTACCATATTATTAAGATAAGTGTTAAGGAATGTCTTATTGTATTTGTTTTTATTGAAAAAAATCAAAATAAAATACTTTGTTTAAGGAAATCTCATATATATAATGTAATAAATTCAAATAAATGAATAGCGACGATACTGAGTTAAATGAAAACCATGCTATTTTATTGTCAATGAAATTATTTTGCATATATGTATCAAGTTATACTTAACAGTATATGGATTGTAAAATCTTTTCTTTGGATTTAATTGAAATAATATTGTTGACACACACACAAATCCTTCCTTGTAAGAGAACTTTCCCTTTTGGAACGAGACGTTGCACAACCATCATTACTGTTTACAGTATTAAAAAAAAAAAATGCCGTCCCTTTGTCTGTTGCTTTTAGTAAATTTCGGATTTTTTCCACCTGAATCATCAAATTTGAAATCATTATAAAATATTAATTTGCAGATTTTTTTCTTATTGAAATACATCAAGAGAAAAATCTTGTAATCATATTGTTATTATTAGTACATTTTTATAAGTCATTGGGTTATCGTTAAAAGTAAAAAGTATCTGAAAAACATTTTTTTTAATTCTTTCTGAATATTAAGTTTGAAGATTAGTAATTAATATGTTACTTCAATTTTTTCTTTTTTTTACTTTAAAGAGAGAAATATTTAGTAATATTATTTTGTTATTATTTCAAATATGTTTCTTAATGATTGCATGTGTTATAATTAATTTCGATTTAAGTATTAAAAATATTTGAAAACGACAAAATATTTTTTTACTAAGCTCAAAAACAGGACTTTATTGGACTTAGAAATATAATGCATTTATTATTATTATTTAAGTATCGCAGTCTACTTTTTGAATATTTTTTATTAGTGTTAGTTTTTTTAAGATTAATTACTATGGTCATCAATTTCTAGGGCTATATTAATGAGATTTGAGAAAGTATTTTTTCTTTGTGGGAGTTGCAGAAGTATAACATCCTTTTTAAATTCAAATTTATGTAATTTCAGGCAATTTTTTGTGCGTATGCATATTTATAAGTGGGTTTGAAGGAAAAAAAGTTAGATGTTATACTCTCAGACAGCATAATTTTTGTTTGAAAATTCTACTTTGTTAGAATGTACTTTGTTGCCATGTAATTACCATTTCCAAATATATTAAGTATATGTAAATACAGTGTTTAAATGAAAGTAAAAAATATGGGCTTCTTATTCTTTGTTTTAAATTTACGATAGGATTTTGAAAAGTCTCATCAAATTCTTTAAAAATCGTAATATATATAATATTGTCATGTTGTCTTTCTGTTAGCGCGAACTATTCAGATTTTGTAGGCGTGTATCTATGAACCATTTACCTTTTTTAATAATATTTTTTTTTATTTTGAGAGGAGGGGTGGCATTATGCATTTTTTCCCAGGTAGCAAAATTTCTCGAGTCGACCCTGTTATATGTAAAAAAAAGTTATACAACCGGAATATTTTTTAGCCTTATCTAATTTAAATAATTGAATTTTTCCACTAATTCTAAACATGGCCGAATCTAAAAAGAAATGTAGACACAGTACAGTGTTGATTATTTGAAGTTAGGTTTTAATGAGTCAGTTTCTGACAAAAGATTGCCTCTGTGTCTTTTATGTAACAGAGTCTTAAGTAATGACGCTATGAAACCCTCTAAGTTGGAGGATCATTTGAGATGTCATCCTGATAAAAGAAGTAAAGATTTGAAGTACTTTCAAATACTCAAGAAAAACTTCAGAAGCGACCCACAATGGACAGAATGTTTGCTTCGACTTTACAGAGACGATAATGGTTTGCACGCATCTTGCTTTCGGTACTTATAGCAAAATCCGGAAAATCGCATACAATTGGAGAAGAGTTGATTTTGCCTGCCATTGAAGAGGTTTTGAAAACTGTTGTACCTAAATCAGCATCCGATATAATTAGAAGAATTCCCTTAAGCAACAACACTGTTCAAAGACGTATTTATGAAATGAGTCAAGATGTTGAAAGTTTTTTTTGCGATTATTTACAAACGACGCATTTCTCTCTTCAGCTGGACGAGACAACCTTACCTGGAAATGATTCATTATTATTGGCCTATGCTCGTTTTATTATGGATCAGGAGCACCACGAAGAAATGCTCTGTGCAAGAGCTTTGACAACCGACACTAAAGGCGAATCTATATTTAAAGTTTTGAAGGAATATTTCATAGAAAATTCAATACCCTTATCAAACATAATATCAGTAGCAACAGACGGAGCACCTGCTATAGTCGGGCGCTATCGTGGATTTATAGGCCATGTAAAACAAAATGTACCGGGGGTGTTAGCAATACACTGCGTCATCCATCGACAGCATTGAGTTGCTAAAAGTCTAAATGGCAGATTACATGAGTCTCTTCAATTTGTCATCAATACGATCAACCGAAGCAACGCGTTTATTTGCGCAGTTATGTGAAGACAATGACGAGCATTTTCATCTATTACTCCTTCACACGAAAGTCCGTTGGCTGTCGAAAGGCTTGTGTTTGACAAGATTTTTTGCACTATTTGAGACTGTTCTAGAGTTTTTGGAATAAAATATTAAGAGGAAATTTAATTAACAGGGAAACAGACATTGTCTACTTAACAGATTTGTTTAGTAAATTCAATGATGTTAACTTGCAGCTACAAGGTGATAGCTTAAATTTAATTAAAACAAAGTCCATCATTTCAGCGTTTCTTGCCAAAATTAAGCTAATGAAGCAAAATATTGGATGACGTGAGTTTTCCCAATTTGTTTCAGACAAACTGCCAAGAAGATGACATTTTAACCTGCATTCAGCATTTGAATGCCCTCTGTTCAGATTTTGAAGTAAGGTATAAAGATATTTTGACTATGGTAACACCACAGTAGATAATTAATCCATTGAAGAGACGGATGTGACATTACAAGAGGAACTGATTGGTACAAACGAAGAACTTAAGGCACAGTTTAAAAATGGATATAAGAAATTCTGGCTTCAAAAAGATATACCTCTTACTTATCCTACATTATATAATATCGCTAGAAATTTTTTAATTGCTTTTCCATCCTCGTACCTTGTTGAAAGAGGTTTCAGCGCAGTTGCCAATCTCCTGACAAAAAAAAAAGAAATAGACTGGACATTACTAATCGAGGAGATTTAAGGCTGAACCTGACTAAATTGATGCAAAATGTTCAAAAATTATTATTAGAGCATCAGGTTCATCCATCCCATTAAAAACATTTATTTTTCGCAAAGTTATTTTTTGTACCAAATTGATATTAAATTTTAATTTAATTATTTGATTTAAATTTAATTGTGATTTTAAATTAATTGTGATTTTTATTTAATTAATTGTGAGTTATATTTAATTAATTGTGATTTTTATTTATTTAACTATGATTTTTATTTAAATAATTAATTGTGATTATAATAATTAATTGGATTAAATTAATTAATTGTGATTTAAATTAATCAATTGTGATTTAAATTAAATTAATTAATTGTGATTTAAATTAAATTAATTAATTGAGATTTTAATTTAATTAATAAACGCTTAAAATTAACATGAGTTTTCTATGATGAATTTGCAAAAATTCAATATTAAGTAAGCAGGGGATCTACCCCAAACCTGAAAACATGACAAGGGGTCTATGAGACAAAAAGGTTTGGGAAACTATGCTCTAAACTTCTGTTATTTAAAAGCTTCTAATTTGCATCTTTTCTTCACGCTTCACTTCTTGGGTTTGGTTGGAAAAGAGTTACCATTAATTATGGCCCCAAAGAACCCAAAAGGACATGTTAATGAATAGACGCGTGAGCCCGTTACAGGCTTCATCGATATCCGAGAGTTAAAATTTTTTTCAAAAGAAAAATTAGTGAGAGGTAATTAGAAGTTTATAATTTATTTATTTTACCTGCATTAAAAACCACATTATGGTATCTTCCATGCCTTCCAATGCATCTGTTACGTAACATGTTGTTCAAAGAAAGCTTTTTAAAGAATGTAAAATAAATTTCAAGACTGTAGAGCATTTATATATACAAGCAAAAATTATACCATTCTGCTTATGTCATCGACATATATTTGCTTCATTCGTGTTAAATTTTCAGTGACCGATATTCTGTTTTAATTTTTTCTGTGCATAAATTTGCTTCCTTTTTCATACTTAATTCATAATTAACTCGTCTTGATGCCATTACCGCAGTGCTTCTCAACTTTCAATATTCGCGACCCAATATTCAGTCATCATTTTCATCGCCCCCCCTCTTTTCAATAACAGTGAACTGAATTCAATAATACTATACGTTTCGACTAAAGATACAGTACGAATTTAATCTCTTATAGACCACCGACATATATGTGTGTCTCAGTCAGTCAAAACATTAGTTTTCTGGACGTATATATACGTCTTTCCGAAGTACGATCTTTTCTGTGCACTGCTATCCATATAATTATACGGAAGTCTTTGGAATGCAATAAAAGGACCTTGACAGTGTTTGCGAAGGATTTACTTTTTTCAGAGGATTTGCTTATTTATTCCTTTTCTCTTCTCCTCCCCGAAAAAAACATCCAATTACGTGCGTCTACGCGGCATGGGGGAGCGTAACTTTTAATCGACAGTTAAGGAATTTAATTATTAACCGTACAAATTATCAAGATATGTGTTAATACAAGCCCATGGGGTCACTGGTAATTATCCCACATGTTCTTAACTTAATATAGTTAAGTTAATAAGGAAATACATTGTACAGTTCTGATACATTTATAAGTGTATTATATCCGTGTAAATGTGTATTTTATATTTTATTATATCAGAAAGAATTTTGTTTGTTTACTTTCAGTAAATTAATAATTTTTTGAATAATTTTTTGTTTTCAACTTTTCAATAGGCTCGCGGCCTCCTCGTACAATTATCAGGTCCCCCAAGGAGGGGGTGCGCCCCACAGTTTGAGAAACGCTGATCTTTGTTGTTTATGTTAAGAGAAAGCGCATCCAAAGAAATGTCTTAAATACGAGCAGACAACGATGTTTTGGATAAACTGAATACTGGAGATTAACTGAGGATTGGAATAATTATTGATTCAAGTGGCCGTAATGGAAGTCTTCATTTTTCTTTTGAAATTGACGTAAACTCAATTTTCTGCATTCAACAAATATTTTGCCTTTGGTTCTAAGCCACACTCTATTTTCAGTAGCATTAACAGTGGAAAAATAGGGTGATATAGATTCGAATAAATACGGTAATTTCATTTTGGATGTGTAATACGTTAATACTATTTTCTGTTGTATTTATTTTATGTTCAAATTTTATATTTGCAAGTAACACGTTCCTAAAATTATAATGGCGATTTAATGGAAACTATGGCGAAACGTTGGTGATTGAACCAAGTTTTTGCCTACCAAATTGGGGACTCGGTGGCCATGTTGGAGAGTTGGCAACAACATAGATACTTGTGGAAATTATTAATGTCACGATCTAAGACGAAAGCGGAAAAAAAAGCGGAGCCTAATCGAAAAAACAGTATGGCCTATAAAGAGGAAGTCGCTCGCCGAAACTGAGTTAGTATTGTTTTGATCGTTGAAGAGTTGAGCTGTAGAAGAGTTGCTTTGATCGAGCGATTGCTTGAGAACGCATTATGCATTTATATTTCTAGACGCTGATAGCTGTGTCTGAGTGCCATAGAATGTGTGAAGATCCTCGGGAATTTATTAAGCTAGTTTTACTGTTGAACCTGCATTTCTAAGGATTTGCTTTCGACAATAAATTTTCATCACTCCTGAAGAACGGTTTTTCTCTTTGAGGCCGATAGCATAAGACTCTCAAACCCGATATATATATAACAATATATAATAAGGAAGTTCCCTTTTTTTTCTTTACAAATCAGGCCTGGTACTTCTATTTGAAGACTAGACCTTCTGTTTGAAACATAACAGAGGATTAATTTCAAAATAAACATTTTGTTCAATATTTTAAAGTATTTTGTTTCTATATTTTCCTTATATACATAAAAATCTGTAAAAGAATCCTCCAGTTAGGCATAACAATATACAAAAAATGAAATTCTAGAAAACCCCTCGTGACATTTTCTGTTTCAGAGGAATTCACTTTGTTAAATTCAAATCGAGGCGCTGGTTTCAGTCCGAAGGTGCAAGGAGCACTTCCTTAATATTAGTAGCATATCCTCGCATTTCAAATAGCCTTTTGGATTGCTTGCTGATTAACATCGTTCCTTGACATAGGAAGAGGCCGTGATCATGGTCACGAAATCGTGGGTGACCTGTTGTACCCTTGGGCCACTGAAGAAGACCCTTCGTGTAGAGAGGAGGAAACTCGTTAACTCTAGAACGTAAGTCGGTGTCAATTGGATACCAGACTCTGTTTACTTTGTTCTCATTTCCGCATTTTTGCAGGGAATCTGAAAATTTTTGTTGATGTTTAAATATTTTCCATAATGATTATACAGAAAAAAGGTTCTAGGTTAATTAGGAATAATTTAAAACTAAAAGCATACTTAGATCGCCCGGTGGTGCCATTTTGGCACCAAGGCAATTTATCATTATAAAAAAAAGTTTTTCAACAACATATGCTCAAAAAATAGATACTAATAGTTACACAAACTTCTGAAAGCCCTATCGCACATTAAGTTCCTATCGTTATTAAGTTCAAAAAGGAAATTACTCAATTATTCTAAAATTAAGTGTTTCGTTACATAGTATTTGCTTATCTGCTCATAAAAAAAATTCCTTCGAAGTGCAGACACCCTGAAGCTATGGTTCTTAGAGAAGGTCTAAGCCATAATGAAATTGCTTATTTGTTGTGAGAGGTTTCTGAGAATGAATGAGCTCTAATTTTTAATCCTATGAACACATAAGATTGAATTAATGGAACTGGAAAAAATATGAAGAAAGTGCAGATGTAATTGATAATAGTCCAGTAAATTCTGATATATGTGTAGCTAGAGATGGCACAGAATGCATACAACATAATAGTAATGTTCCTGGCAGATTTGCGACAAAAAATGTTTTGCGACAAAGCAGTGGTCCAACAGGCTTCGCGAAACTTAAAATCGACGTCAATTTTTGAAGTTATGTTGAATGTTTAGTTTGAATGTTTTTCTTTTAGCGCTTTAGGGAAAAATGATGAGAGTCAATTTTAACGATGCGCGCGCACACCGACACGGATACACCGCCCCATTTACAACTACAGACTCCTAACCGGTTTGAATGGATTCCCTCTCCCCCACAACCAGGTAGAGTTTCGAGTTACTGGATGCCCTGCTTTTATTTTATTTTATTGTTTTAAAAATTTTAATTATTTTAAAATGACCATAACTTGAGGGCTCTTCAGGCGGATGTCTTACTTTTCTCGGGAACGACTCTTCCCTCCGAGACATTTCAATATGAGGTCTCAGGTGTCACATTCGGTTCACCTCATCTCCAGATACAGTCTGCCCCCCGTTATTGGTCCAATTGTGCCTGTGCAGGGGTGTTTTAATCGTGATTATCTCGAGTTTGCCTGATCTGATTGACTTAAGGTTGGTATCGTTCAATTCTGCTCGTGACCGCCTTTTGTCCTTGACCTGCTTAAGATTTTCAGAAAGATTTTTATCTTGTTACTCCAAAGAAGTATAACTTCTTACGTGTGTACACACACACATGTTTATGATATAAAGGGTTATAAAATTTTGAAACAATATTAAAAGTCATTGAAACTAAACCCTGCTGAACAGAAGTCCCGTAATTACTTAGTTAAAACATTTTATATCGCGGTGTCGAAACGACGCCGATGGACTTTTAAAGGTAATTGAAATCCCGGACGTTCTAGTGTTAAATCTGTCGTGGCCAAAGTACTCACGTTGGCGTGGTGTGGTAGATTAGAGAAGGAGTGCCGGCTCATATATCGTACTCGTTCTTTTACTATGGTTAGAAATTACGAGGTTCGTCACTAATAGCTGACGCGTTACTTAATAGAGTTACATAAAAAAAAACTTCCCTTGTGCCTCGAAACAACTCCGAAGATAGAATTCTTAAATGTACTTTTCATCCAGCAATTTGTGTATTGTGAGTATTTAAATACCCATGCCTAAAAACTGGAATTATTAGAGTGAGAGGATCGTTAGTGTTACACTCTAAATCAACGCAAAGGCTATTGGCGACGGACAGCGTCATTTTCAACCTCAGTCAAGTGACGAAGGAAGCACTTAGACTAGCACCATACTCTCCAAACTTCCGCAACAAGCAAACGTGAGGACCTTAAGCCACGATTAATAGTATGTATAAAAGTAACTCTACTTTAAGAATATTTAGTGAACCTGTGACTCACGCAATTTGGCCACGAGGTCGTGACCGCGACCACTAGGCTAAATTGTGGCGAACAATGACTTTTATTTCATAGTTTCTTTAGATATCTATCAAGAAGCTTTTTATACACATTCGCTTATACATAACAAAAGAGTCTATAGAACAAAAAACCACAAGAGATTCGGAATTTAAAATTATCTATATTACTATTAATGTTTAGATGAGAAAAATGTAATGAGATATAATGTTGAAGTATTTATTGTATAGCACGGCAGTTCTAACAGTATTATATTAAAATTGCTGACTCATAGACAGTTAAAATATTAAATCAGTTATTGAAAAAAAGTATTATAATATATTAGTATCAGTATTACGGTGTTTTTCTCTCGGAATCAGACTGAAATAATTGAATATTGTATTGTTATTAAAAGAACTAAATCAAAGAACTTTTTCAATAAATTACAAATTTAAAAAGTTATTTTTTTTAAAGATTACCCATTTTTCATCTATGCATGGTTTTAGATAATAAATTTTAGAAACTTGCTGTATTGAAGTAAGTATCTGTAGTTAGAAAATCCTGATCCTCTTTTTCAATCTATGGAAAAATTTCATATAAAAACAAAATCTAATTGTCCTCAAAGCCAGCGTGTCTCAAACTGCCGGGTGTGCCTCCTACTGGATGTAGTAACCCAACGAGGGGTTATCACACCCACTGGGAATTATTGAGAAGAAAAATTTCCTAGCTCTTATCATTCTATATGTACGTAAAATTTACAGAAAATGATGATTTCCATAAGTAGCAGAAAAATGCGTAATAATTTACAATCAAAATGCATAATGCAATTTAGATTCGTGATTTTGAGTCCTTGAGCTACTGAAGAACCATCGTGTATCTGTACATGCTTATTAAGTCATCTGTCATCGTCAAAGTTCTCAAGTTATCGTTCTGTGGGAATTTGAAGCGGTTTTTAGCTCAGGTCGTCCATTTCAAGTGACTGGCATTCAGGAACACAATGCCCATAGCCAAAACTGTCATTTCGCTTCGGAGTAGGTTGTTTGTAAGCATTTAATCAGTGTGACGTTTGGGAAATTTAATAGTAGCGTAAGAGTTAAGGAGTGCAGGAAAGCAAAAATCTTATTATTTTTTTTTTGACAATTTCAGATTTTTACATTTTTAAATTGTATAGATTTTACCTTTCTAAAAATACGTTACTTTAATCTCTAGGGTAAATAGAAACCCTTAAAACCTATTTTTATATAATGATTGAAACTGGGCCTCGCCCATTTAAACGACGAAAAATGTAAGCAAAGTATGTAAGGACGTCCCCCCACGGGAGCTCTTCTCCTAGATTATCAGCGTGTGAGCTAGAGGTGTAGGGATAAATGAAGAACTAGAAGCTGCCTTAATCTTAATATTACTTTATTGAGATCTTAACTTATACCAGTAACAGATTAGATAATAATATAATATGTGAGAGAACGTACGGTGGCTAAACACACAATATATATAATACCGAAATAACGTAACTCGGACCACTATCAACAACTAACTCTCCTAAGCTCAATTTCAATGTAAACACAGATCCGAATATTTAAATGGTAACTCCTACCTTAATGTCCGACGAAACGACAATCTATCTGATCCTAGCTGAAGTCGCGGTTCACTGGCGTGCAATGGTATGCACCTTGACTAAAGGCTCTCCGTCACGGGTAACTACTCTTGGCTGTCACTTAACTTCTTGAAATACTCTTCACACTTGAAACACAAACTATCATAACATTCTCCAAATGCCACCTTACTTACTCTAAACTTCTATTCTTTAAAAGTTTCCTAATTTGTATCTTTCCTTCACATTTTACTTCTCGAGTTGGTTGGAAAAGAATTGCCATTTATTCTGGCCCTAAAGAACCCAAAAGGACATGTTAATGAAAAAACTTCATTTTTGATTAAAAGTTGAAAGTTTTATGTAAGCCAAAACATGTATCTTTTATTTTAAAATGAGCCTTTCATTTTTTTATTTCCTAGCCGATTAGAAGTCTCACTGTATACATTAAAATCAATTTATCTCAAAACGTAAATTTTGATGTTTGATGTATCTTTTCTGACAAACTACTGCCCACAGGTACTATCTTATGATATATGCATAATGATGGCTAATATATACTAAAACGAGCCTTTTGTAAAAAACTCAAAAATTTATTTTTTACAAATTTTTTTTATGTGAAAAACGGGTCAAACTTCACTACGTTTGATAAAATATTTTATAAATTATGAAAAATTTCAAAATTAGCTAAAACGTAATTTCAGTATAATGAGAAAGATGTACTTTAATTGTATGAAAAAGTTCAAGCATGCACATGTAACAAATTTGGAGAAAAGGTACATCGAAAACAGCCCATTTAACATCGTCGGTATTGAGGCTTCTCTTAAAAAATTAAATCATTCATTTCTTTACCTCTGCAACTATTAATTACCATTTCAATAGCAGTTATTCGCACTAATGATTATTTCAATACTACAGAATATGATGTTTGTAAAAGAGGAAATCAACGCAACCGATCTTCTTGGCGTTTCAAACGTGGACTGTCTTTTCCACTCTCTTAGGGCGCCTCTCTTTTTCCTTGAATTTCATGCGGGTTTCCAGCTCGTGAGCGAAGGAGTGTTTTTCTCACAATCATCGGTTATCGAGGCGATGTCAGATGAAAGACCCCACTATATTTTTGGGTGCAAGTGTGCATATGAAGTGTGCTATCCTATCCACATAAATAACCCGATTGTGCAGCTGTGATTCACGAAAACGCCACACCAGACAGGCAATAATCCGGCAGCATTCTTACTAACCTCATTATTTTGGTGGCACATAGCTAAATAATTATTAATAGTTTATACTCTATTTTAAAGAAAAATTGCTAAATGAGCAAGGAAAATGAAATATTTCTCTATTTCAGGGCTCTCAAAATCTTGGAGAAAACTGCCTACTTGTTTGCAATACTCTTTCAACAGTTTCTCTATTCTAAACGGTATATGAGGATTTTAAAAGGATCCTTGAAGAATTTTTTTTTATTAACAATGAAATATTTATCTTTTGAAGAAACTCTTCAAACAATTTTTTTCCCGCCTCTTCATTTCTAAAAGTAAAATTGTAGAAAGTAAAAGAAAGAAGAAACTTAAATTATAACTTTAGCGAAAACTTTATTAAAGAATTTTTTTTTCATTGGAGCTTCCAAAACTTTTAAAAAGTTTCTCAACTTAATGTTATGTTCTTAGATTCGTGTTCTGCATTTTTATTTAAAGACACATATGCAACTTAACCACATAAAATTATATGCGTATGTATAAACGTGTGTGGGAGGGGTGTATGTTTGGATGTGTATTTATGCAGTGTTATATGACACCGTAGTTGACATATATGTGTGTGTGTGTGGCAATTTAATGTAATTAAACAGGTTACTGCAGTGCTTCTCAAACTTTCAATACTGGCGCCCCCCTTTTCAATCACAATTTTTATTGCGCCCCCCTTCTACATTAATAATGTACTGAATGCAATAATAATGCACTTTGACGCTAAAGCTACAATAGGCGATCTTAATTATAAACCATACAAATTAGTAACATAAGTATTAAATTTTGTATTCTACTTTTAAGTAATAAATAAATAAGTAAATAAAATAATAGGATAATTATTATATGTGTTATTTTTTCTTTCTCTAATTTTTAAATTGAACATATTGCTGCTTAGAAGACAAAATATAGATATCTGCTAAATATAGAAAAAGAACCCAGAGGGTCAATTTCTAATCGTAAGCATTCCTTATAAAAACTTTGCTTTCCAAGACAAGCCCATGCAAGTCGTTAATACTTATTAAACTTGCTCTTAATTTAGTATTAATTAATTAGTTATAAACTACTATGGAGCACTGATACATTAAAAGTATACCGGCTGTATTACCCCGCTTGCACGAGTTAATTTATAAGAAAATAAAACATTATTGAAATAATCGCTGAATTTTGTAAGGAGAGTAAAGCCAAGTGCGCGACAATGTTTACAAAGATGTAAAATGATTTTTTAAAAATGATTGCTCAAAGTATAATTAGTTTAATGCGAACTATAATTTTAAGCCTTGCAGAATTATCATTTATAATTGATGTTGATTAATGAACAATAATATAAAATTCAGATGAAGAATAATATTGTATTATTTTTAATATTTAAAGCGAAAAGACTCCGTTTTAACCCTGGAGCAGGCGCGCACTCGATACTAATGGTCCAGCTGGGTTATTGTGTGAGTCACCCCAATCCTTTTTTTATAATTATGTTTATAGTACACAATAAAAATCGTAATTTCCAGTGAATAATTTAATTATGAGAAAATATACTTACCTTCTTTCAAGGACTTTTCAATTTTTCTTTGGTAACAAATAAACAGTTTTGCCAGATATTAACGATTTCGTAATCTGTGTCCCGCGTGACCACTTCCGGGTAAAAAGTGTATTCATTGTGATAATATATATGTTACTAATAAAAAATTTTGTAAATCGTTTTTCGTTGTGCTTTATATATTTTAGAACACTCTTAAATACTCTCCGTGGTTTTCCAAATAGTATCATAAAACTCTTTTCATGGAAAAAAGCGCAAAAGAGAAATACATTACTTACAACTTCCCTAAATGAGAAACAAACACAAATAAGAGAGGGGTCATAACTAACTGTACCAATAACTTAGAAGGTCAAACAGATTACAGCTATAATGTGCAGTATTTCAAAAATAATGACATAGATGAATTTTTTATGTTCCTAAATTTTTTCGATTCTGGGTTCGGGATCTGTTTTTCTCTGAATGAGTAGTATGTTAGGATTAAAAAGGAAGCGTAATAAAAAAATCTCTCATCGAAAGATTACAGCAAATCAAATGAAAGTTTTTTTGTTTGGTTATAGGATCAAAGATAGCTAATTAAGTATTGAAGAAGTTTTTATTTTTGCTGACTTAATATCGCACGCGCGCGCCTATAAATTATATCAGAGTAAAAGTGCATTTTTTGCTCGCGCCCCCCCAGGGGACGCGACCCACAGTTTGAGAAACACTGGGTTACTGGAACATATTTATCTGGTTGCAGTCTCTTAAGGTATCCAACTACTTTCGGAACCATGATTTTAAAAAAGCGGATAAATGGATAATTTTCATGATATTTATTGTCACTTAGATTAGAATACATATATAAAATTGTTTTAAGGACATTTTGACAAAAAAACAATTATTTAAATACAATATTTCGGCAAAATAAATTATTTAAATACAATATTTCGGCAAAATAAATTATTTAAATACAATATTTCGGCAAAATAAATTATTTAACCCTCCAATTGGACAGCACGGCTTTTTCCACCCTACTAGAGAGGCTTCGAAAACGGACCACACTGAATTTTTCCTAAGGCCGGGGACTCACCAAAAATGAACCAAACAGATTTTTTCCCCTTCAAGTAATGTGTTCAAAACCAGTAAGGTGGTATTTTTCCGAATTCTTTTCCCCCTTTAAAGGTTTACGATCTTGAAAGATAATTAGAGACGGTAGGGGAGACACAATGGGTATTGAGGGGAAACTTTTATAGTCACGATGGGGAGACCGGTTCCTGTGGCAATCCTAAAATCTTCAACCTAAAGTTTACACAAATAGCGAGTCAACGATTTGAGAATTCTCATTTTTTTCTTTACCTTAAGATTTTCAAATGGAATTAAGTTTTTATAATGTATGTCTAAGTTTTTAAAAAAATATCTGTAGTATTTAAATTCAAATTATATATTAAAACATTGAGGATAATTTACTGTTTCATTTTTTTTTTTTATTTTAATCAATACTTTCAGGGATTTTTTTTTAAAAATGATTATTTTGTTATGTGTCAAAAAATAAAAAAAAAGGTTCAAATTTAAAATCTTTTAAAATTTCGGACACTTCTAAACATGAATAATTTTTAAGCTTCTGTATTACATTATTTGCAAAAAATTTATATGCATTGTTAAAAAAACGCTATTTAAATCTTTTAGTTTTTCATAATTTTAAAGCCAGATATTCAGGGCATCTTACATAGAATCCCTTGTTTTGTATTGTTCAGATAACAAATTATATTTGAAATTTGAATGTCTGAACATTAATTTCATTCAAAGAGAATTTTAATTTCAAGAGTTTATATTTTTTAACTTGAATCTTCAAATAAAGAGTATTTAAAAGCATCTGGACAAATTTAGAGTTAACATTTGCGCATATAAATAAATATAAAGATCCTTTTTAAATTGAAGTTAAAAAAATATATATTTATGCATAATCCCTCATCATTCATGTTCCATTAGTGGTTGACTGAAGAAAAGGTTATTAAAATTTGGACATTTTAATAATCGTAACCATGCAAAACTAGGAATTTTGTATTTGCTCCACTAAAATTCTGCATTGGAATTTCGAAAAAGATATTTATGCGTGTCTCACATACTCAGTTGAAAAACATATATTTACCATAAATACTAATAATTCTTTGGATATTTAAAATTATCATTAGATTAATTTTTTAATATATATATATACATATATATATATACATATATTCGACTTCTAATATTTTTTTCAAGTATTCCTTAAATTTCATATAATTTAATTAAGTGAGGGGATATTAAAGTCGCACTCTCTCTCTCTTCTCTACTCTTCTTGAGGGCTTTTGGCGACGGTCCTGTGGCCGGGGTATCAGGTGGTCAAGGTATCGAATCATGGTTAGCATGTCTCGAGTTCGAGCCCAGTGCCACAAAAGACCCGCCGTGTAGGGCAGCGATGCACGTTAAATCTATCGAGAGCTGAAATGTCCTCTCGTTGGTGTGGTGTGGTAGTTAGGAGAGGGGGTGCCAGCTCAGGTGTCGCCCTCGTCATTTGACCATTTTTCAAAATTACGAGGTCCATCACTAAAAGCCCTCGAGTAGCTGAACAGTGCGACGTTAATATTCACTCACTTGTCGACGGACCTCGTAATTTTAAACCATGGTCAAGTGACGAGGATGACGCTTGAGCATCGCTCCCTTACACGGCGGATCTTCAGTGGTGCTGGGGTCGAACTCATGACACGTCAGCTACGAGTCCGTTACTTTGACTATTAGGCTACCGCGGCCTCACAATGTGGTTGAAAACTGCATGTTATGATTAAAAATATGCTGAAACATTTGATGAACTTATAATAGATTTTTGCATAGAAGATAGATGTGTGATATTCTAAAATGACAATATGTAAAAATTATGAGAATATCGATGACAATTTTTGAAAAATTCAATTTAAGTTTCAGTCTGAAACTTATTCGGTTTTTTTTTTCGCATTTAATATTAAATATAGTCGCGATAACAAATTAATAGTTTAACGCATTCATAGATTATAAAAAATAAAGGTATATATGACATTGTTGGGAATAATAAGTTTTTATAGTTTTGAATTCAGACTTCTTTGCAGGAGTGTAGACTATTAAAAGGCTGATGTAGAAGTTAGAAAACTAATATTTAAAATATATGGAAACAATATCTGCAATTCCATGATCTTGACGAGCAGAAGACGGCATTTTTACTTAGTAGGGCAGAGTAAGCATAAGGTAGGAGCTTGTGGAATAAACAACCAGGCCTCTGCAGTTTTGAAAGGTAATGAACTCCCATTTTTTGCTTTCTCTCAGTAAGGAATATAAAAAAGACAAATATAAAAATAAGTCATGTAAAATTTTATATATTTTAATAACAATGAATTGTGAACTTAATTTCCAATTCATTGTCACGAGTTGGCAGTAACTACGGTACTCTATCGACGTACTTCTTTTTATATATATATATATATATATATATATATATATATATATATATATATATATATATATATATATATATATATATATATATATATATATATATATATAAGTACGGTTGATAGAGTACCAATAATTTTAACGCAATTTTATATTTCGTTCTCGTAAACTTTACTCCTTTTGAAACATGTATTGACAAAATACTCTCCTTTTGTATATTTATAAAATTTTAAAAATATAATGGTTATCTTACCCAACATTTTAAATCAGGGGCGGCAACTGTGTAGCTAAGACGTGCCAAACCAATCTGTCAGTATCATTCAGCGTGCCACATAGTAGGAGTGGCCGCGGTAGCCGAGTGGTATAGGTATCGGACTGTGGCTTGCTTTGTCACAGGTTCGAGCCCAGTACCACTAAAGACCCGCCGTGTAGGGCAGCGATGCACGTTAAATCTGTCGAGAGCTGAAACGTCCTCCCGTTGGTGTGGTGTGGTAGTTAGGAGAGGGGGGTGCCAGCTCAGGTGTCGTCCACGTCACTTGACCATGGTTCAAAATTACGTGGTCCGTCGCCAAAAAGCCCTCGTATAGCTGAACAGTGCGACGTTAATATTCACTCAATCAATCAATCAGCCACATAGTAGGAAGTTTTTGTAATCCTTCGATTCTTACGGTAATATTTGCAGATTTAAAGAATAGAGGTAAATAATTTAGATCTACAGTTTTATTTTATATTAATTATGGATCAATAAAATACATTTATTAACATAAAAATAAACAATATAAAATGTTACTATTTCTTCAACAAAGATAAAAAAGATTAAAAATGTATGTTTCCAACATATTTACTTAAATAAGAAATAGATAAAGTGAAATATATATAAATGATTCCCTTCATTATAGTTAAATAAAAATTGTAATGCGAATTAACTCTTTCACGGCTCTTCTTTCATATCGCAAAACCAGGGGTATAATGCATGACACGATTCTGAGCATTCAGTTGTTAAACAATTTCTTTGCGGAGTCGAAATATTTTTCATATTATGAAAGTTTTTTTTATTTTGATATGCCGAATCACATAAGTGGAAAGCAGAGTACATGCAATTTTCTTTTTTCAACAATTAAATCCCCTAGCAATAACACTCAATTATTTACAAAATAGCTGTATAAATTTATCCTTAGAATTATCTTTCAGATTATTTTGTAGTTCCATAAATGTCCATAACTCAGAAGATGTTTGTCAAATGAGGTCTATTATCAACTTCCATCCACTCAAAAATTGACAAATTTGTAGAGGTGTGCTGAGTGCCACTAAGAATTGTACCACGTGCCACAGGTCCATAGATTGCCGACACGTTTTAAATGTTCTTATTAACTAACCATCTCCTATTCAAACACAATTTATATCATAAAAAAGGGTTTTCATTCATTTTGTAGGGAATTGTATTAGATTCAACCATAAGTAATTTTGTGTTTCAAATAAATTACGTTGTTTCGGGGATCCCCTTAGAGCAAAATGAAAGGGGAATTTGACATAATTATAGTAAGTTTCTCTAAAAGGGGAAACGTTCACTTTCAAAATACACTGCGTAAAGTGGTTTTAGGTGTACGAAGTTATATTCACTATTATTCCTAAAATAAATTTTAATATTTGGTTTTTCGTTAAGTTTTGAAGTTATTTCTTCAAATATACTTCTCCATTACATTTCTTTCAAACTTGCTATTTTCTTTTGCGGCCACGGTAGCCTGATGGTCATGGTTATGAACTCGTATCCAGTATTCGAGCCCTGGTACCACAAAAGTTTAGCGTTGAAGAGGAGCTGATGCACGTTAAACACGTCGACGTCAAAAGTTCTTACGTTGGTGTGATGTGGAAGTTTGGAAGGGGAGTTATCAGCTCAGGTATCATCCTGGTCACTTAACCGCGGTTCAAAATTATATATATACGTAGTCGCTCGTCAGTAGCCACCGTGTTGACTTAGAATGCAATATAAACCCTTGACGTGTGCACTTGAGTTAATTCGAGTACGCTAAACAGTTCCAAATATGCACATTAGATATAATTCAAACGAGGTCGCATTTTATGCTGCTTTAATTTTCTCATTAAAATATCAGCGCGAGCGCCGTCTGCACTCGAGATATTTGACTGTTGTTTCTTATATTTACGATTTAGTCGTTAAACATCAAAAACTTGTTTTCAATGTAAAGACTGTAATGTTGGACTGTGTGTGCAGTGCCGTGTTTCGAAAAATATCACACTGTGACATTTCTGTAAACGACATGTATGTGTCTTTCTCATACTTCTTTGATATTTTTTGCTATTTATACCTATTAAAATTATTTTTTATAAAAAGGTTTTTTGTAACTAATTGTAAATTGAATAAAACCTTTTCTTACAATTATATGTATTTGAGGATGAAATCTGATTTACTTTATTCAGGAAATTTTTAGTAAATTTCATTTTCTTAGCTTATTTTATTTAAAACATGCATATTTGTGTATTATATAATTAAATTTCTAACTATCTAAAATTATGTCTGGCTTTTTTCTTCATTAAAATCTTTCAAGATTTTACAAAGTATCTTGCCATTATTCATTATGTACTTAATAAGGAAAAATATATCTAAATATAAATAATTTCTGTCCTAATAAACATATAATTGTTTTTAGCTACAGTTTGGAAAATGCATTGAAATTTGTATCGGGACAGGATTTTAACATATTATGAATGCGTTTTTTACTGCCACTATGTTATATATTTATCTTTCATTCTTTTTACAATATGAGTAGAAGTCGTAAACAGTTTGTCACAGTAAAATTAATTTTTGTTTTATATTCAAATTATACTATTATATTGATTCTGAAAATAATAGGTTAGTTTGACAAGCCATTATTTCCCAATTTTAAAGCATTGAACAGTTTTGAAATTTTTTAAACTTTTCTAAAATGTTAAATTATTAAAAATATTTAATTATTGTAAGTGATTAATATTTCTTAGATTATTGTAAACAAAAAGTATAAAATTTAAAATATATCTCTTTGTTGAATTTTAATAATTATTTTTATGGCTAAACCTGGAAAAAACCCAACTTTTTTTTAAATATTAACATTAAGATATTTTTAAAAAATAACTAGAGCTCTCAGACCTAAATCCATATGAACTGTTATAGAACATATGCAATGGAACATTTACACGATATTTCAAGACTCTATCTTGAACAGGTTGATTGATTGAATTAATATTAACGTCGCACTGTTCAGCTACACGAGGGCTTTTGGCGACGGACCACGTAATTTTGAACCATGGTCAAGTGACGTGGACGACACCTGAGCTGGCACCCCCTCTCCTAACTACCACACCACACCAACGGGAGGACGTTTCAGCTCTCGACAGATTTAACGTGCATCGCTACCCTACACGGCGGGTCTTTAGTGGTACTGGGCTCGAACCCGTGACAAAGCAAGCCACGGTCCGATACCTATACCACTCGGCTACCGCGGCCCTATCTTGAACAGGAAAAACGCCTTAGGGATTAGAAAACACTCTCATCTTCAAAATTAAAAATCTGAGAAAAACATATTTAAAATTTGTAATGGCATAAAAAAAATTCCGTTGCCTGTAAAGCTTTAATTTTTCAATCTGTTACTATCCAACTTATGCTCTACATGAAAATTCTTCTTGAAATAAATATATATGACTGAAATATCTTTTTTAATTCAAAATATTCTAAGACATAACATTGATAACAACTGTTAATTTGATCAATTATTCACTTTTATCAGAACCTTATATATTCACAAGAGTTTTAAATGCAAAATATTTATATAGAAATTAGTAGTTATACAAACGTAATCCAGAAATCACCAAGTTTGTAAACAATATCTATTTTTTTCTCAGTTCCCCATCGTGGCAGTTAAGCAAGTTTAAGTTTTTGTTGCATGACTTTAAAATACTGCAGTGTAGTACTACAATAGATTTATTATAATGTAGTTGGAGGTATATCAGGGAAATATTTAGTTCATTCTGCAACATTTGCATTCTGTAGTCTAATTGTAATATTACCTGAAAAAGCTGCATTTTAGATTTACCATTTTCAGTCATATTCCATCCCTTTCAAGTATTATTTATCACAGTAGCCTGCGTACATTTTGGTCATGGCATTTTTCAAAAGGAAAAAAATAATGAAAATAAAGTAAAGAGCTTTTATAAATTATATAAACTATGTATCAAAAAATATATTGGTCTTTAAATCAATCTTAAGTAAATGTGAGAAAACTCAAAAACTTAAAAACATGAGCAAACAGAGATGATTTTAGAAACTAAAATTGTAGTTAATTGCCGTTTCACACGAAATATTGGATTGTGTTAAAAATATTTTTAATTAATTCAATCTAGGAATGCAAAAATGCTTTGAAATGAAATCGAATTTAAAATCAAAACTCAGAAAATTAAAATTTCTTAAAACCTAATTGGTTTTTAGATCAGAAATTGAGCAAGTTTTCCAAGTATAAGAAATATATATTTGCAATAAATTGGGTGAAGTCTCTGTTGTCCGTGAAGTGTAGAAAATGTCCATTTCACAATCCTCGCCCTAGGGCACAGCTGTGAATGAGAAACCTCCCGTATCGAAGAACACAGAGACCGAAAAGCAATAAAATCCTTCCCTGGAAAACCAATCGGTACCTCCTGCGGCGTTAACAGGGGAAAGCACTAAACTGCAATTCGTTTTTGAAGCAGTTCGCGAAATTTATCGGAGCATTTTCGGAGTAGCTAGCTTTAAAAAAGTAGATCGCTTTCGAAGTGAAATTCAATTAGCGGGTCATCCAGTCAGAGGGTTAAATACAATATTTCGGAAACAAATTAACTTAGAATAACATTTTTTCAAAACGTTCTCCTTTTGTGAAAAATGCTTCTATTATAGTAATATTTTGCCTGTCTATAGCTTAGACCTCAGTAGAGAGGCTCAACTATGATTTTTGAAAAATTCACATTGTTTTCAGAGTTACAACCCGTTGAAATAATTATGGGCGTTTATTTCTTAAAATTGCTCCCCTCTGTTGTCGTAAAACATGGATAAACGCACTTTTCAGTTATATATTTCAAAAATTCTAGTTAAGCCTCTGTACAGAGGTCTGAGCTATAGACAGGCAAAATATTATTATAATGGAAGCATTTTTCACAAAAGGAGAATATTTTGAAAATGGGTCATTCCATGTTCATTTTTTTGTCAAAATTATAACTTAAATGATTTTTTATTGTAATGCTATTCTTAAAAGAACTTTATATACATTTTCTAATCTAAGTGACACTAAATATCATGAATATTATCCTTTTATATGCTTTTGCACAATCATGGTTCCGAACATAGTCGGATACTTTAAGAAATTGTACGATTTTTTTAATTAAGTGCCCACAAAAGCGAAAAGCAACACAAACACACTCGGACTTCAGACAATGGGCAAACGCGTTCTTTTCTCACACTCCAGAAATCTCAGCTTTTATACCTATACCTACCAGAAGCTTTGATGATCATATGATTTCCATTAGTTAATACAGTCAGAAAGGATGTCTGATGCAATATTGCATCATCTTATTTTGAAATGTGAAGTTTAGAGGGCAAAAAGTTATGTTTAAACTGATATTTTCCATTAGACGGATAAGCTAAAAGAACTAAATATTACGCGATGTCTGTCATAAATTAAAGGAAAAACCCAGAAAGAAATTTAAACGGAGAAATATATATATATATATATATATATATACATATACAGTCGAGACTCTCGCTAATTCAAACCTTCGATAATACGAACCTCTCGCTAATTGGAAGTATATGTTCAGTCCCTAGAAAAACTACTGATATTTCGAATAATACGTTTTGACACACTCAATGTTTCGAAGTAAAATCTGTGGCTAGACAGACCACAACACGCGCTAATTCGAAGTTATTTTATAAAACTCTCGACAATTCAAACACTCGCTATCATGTACAGTCCTTTAGAAAACAGGTTGGAACTTACAAGTATTGTATTGCATGGTTTCTTCTTGGCTTCCCTGTAAGCCCCTTTGATGACCATCTGTCTGCTCCCCCTTCTTAACGTTCTCCAGTTCCTCATCCGAAAAAACACTTTTGTTTCCCTTCTTCAAGTGGACAACAGACCGACCGCATCGTTGTCAGCCGTCCCTATCTTTCGTTTAACACGCGGTCTTAATACACATGTTTTCAGAAAGGAAGGTCCGCGATTGTGAAGGAGAGATGTGTATTTTGCGTCGGTCTGACATAATGATTTTGTGACTTATAGCATGCGGCACCAAATAGGGCATGAGCCGGATTGGGTTGTGCCTTTTAGAACCAACGGTATTGGGGACCAAGGGCAAAACGATTTTATTTATTGTATTCTTTTAATACGGGACTGTTATTTTGTGTATAATATGTACTTTTTAAAAATACTTAAAAATAACTTCATATATGTGTACAATTGTTGTATTAAAACATAGTTTTAAAATTAAATGTGTTAGAAAAAATTTCTCTTCGCGTGTTTTGGATTGAAGTTTTTTCCTACCTTCTCGATATATATATATAATTCAAAGTGTTTCATTGATTCCTTTAACTTTGAACTATCGAGAGTCGACTGAAGGTTCTGGCGTGGTCTATCAGCTAATAAACAAAAAGAAAATGAAAGGATTAGCGATCGAGAACTGGACGAGAAGGTTTCTGTGCAGGAATAGATGGAGAAGTGACGGTTAGGTCACTACCTGCATCCTTGATGAAAAATGTGCAACAATCACTGAAACTCAGGAGTATCTTAACTGTATGTGATTTAGTTCGTATTTTTGTCCTTATGTGCGATATATATAGATACGATACTGAGATAAGATACTCTCCTATGGCTGTGTATAATTCGAGGAAGGATTCAAAGTTTCCAGACTGAGTCTATAACTTAAAAAATAAAACCAATTAAATTACTGAAACACATCCTCCTTCGAAATAAGACCCTTAAGCAACAACACACTTTTGCCATCACTTGTAAAATTCGTCGAAGTATTTCTGAAATCCATTTCTAGCCAAGTCCTTTAATTCAGCCGGTGATGCAATTTTAACTTCTTCTGTGGATTGAAATCGACGAACCTACAAGCCACTTGCCGATATAGGAAATAGGCTGAAATGGCCGGAAGCGAGATCAAGATAGTAAGGAGTATGTGGTAAAACAGTTGCTTTCAGATCCTGAAGAAAGTTAGGGTCGATATGGGATCAGTGTGCACAAGCGTTAGCATGTAAACACCCGCGACTGCTCAGTCCACAATTTTGGTCTTTTCTTTCGAATCGACGCACGCTAAAGTCACAGGATGTTTACAAAGGGTTCTTTGTTTGCAATGCTTCCTTCAGGGATAAATTCTAGATGCACAATGACCTGGATATCGAAGAACACCTCTGGAATAACCTTCCATTTAGAGCAATCTCAGCGGAATTTCTGCTTCTTTGGAGATTGTGATGATTTCCAAGTTGCCGATACTCTCATGACTTTTATATTACCCACAATCCACCGTTTCTCGCCTCCAGTAACAATTTTTCCAAGTAGGGAAGTATATTTCTCAACAGAGATTAAGCCTCCAGTCATTTCTATTCGAATTACTTTTTTGATCTTCGTTTAACATGAGGGTAACAATGTGTGTACACACACTATGCATGTAAGGATCCTTAGCCAGTATATGTTGACATGTGGCTTAACAAACGCCATTTCTTTCATCCACCTACAAAATTCGATGCCGTGACGAGCCACCAACCCGTGATTTTGGAAGAACAACCTTTAGAAAAGGGGAAGGATGCCGTAAAACAAAAATATTATCATGATGAATAAAATCATGATCACTCTACTTCGAAACACTTTAACGTTATAGACGTTATAACGTTATAACGTTAAGTCTGAGAACTTTTTGAAACCCAAATATTTTGGATGTTTATCGATGGACAGTGGTTGATTATACGGAAAGATATTAGGTTGGAAATTATAAAGTTTGCTATTGGTTGTAAAGAAGCTAACTACAGACTTGGTATGGTTAAGATTCAGTTTGTGGTCTAGAGTGAAATTCCGAATGCCCTCAAGGACAAGATTAATGTCTCTCTCCAGTTTCGTCAAGTCAGAATCGGACTTCCAAAGAACAATATCTCCCGCGAATGCACGGACCTCACATTTCCTCTCACAAAACACTCTCAATGCCTGATAAGTAGAGCGAGAACAAAGTTGGGCTTAGAACTGAGCCCTGAGGCACTCCTTGAAATAATGAAAAACTCCTGGAGAGGGAATTATTAAACTTCACTCTGATAAGTCTGTTTCTCAAGAAATCGCATATCCAGGATAGGGCTTTTCCTCCAATACAAAAAATTTTAAACAGTTTGATAACAAGAAGATTATTCCAGACTCTGTAAAAAGCTTTGGATAATTTCAGAAAAACCGCCAGAGTGTGATTAATAGGTTTTCTATTGTAAGCCTCTCTACTCCTTTGACAGAAGTAAAGAAGCTGATCTGTAGTACAATGTCCCTCTCTGAAACCGTACTGTTCTTCCGGGAGAAGATTGTGGGAATGCAGGTGAAAAGTGATTCTTCTCAAAACCATTTTCTCCATTATTTTGCAAGCAATACTGGTTAAGGCGATGGGTCGAAAACTCTCAGGGGTACCATCAGTTTTGCCACATTTCTTAATAGGAATGACGGTCGCTCTCCTCCAGTCCCGATGAAGCTGCCCCTTGTTCCAGGAACAATTGATGATATCCAAAAATCTCTGCCTTCCACTCAGGCCAAGATGGTCAATCATTTGACCGTGAATACCATCGGGACCAGGAGATTTATTTAGGCAAGAATCACCGACCGTAGCCTTGAGTTCATTCATTCTGAAATCCCTACTGAAAATGGAGGTTCCTCTATGGGTATCACTGCGGCATCCATGGACAATACGACTAGCCCTAATTTTGATGTTTCTGTCTTCGACTGAGAAGTTCAGTCTACTGATTTTCTGATAGTGCAAACCATATATCGCTATAGATCAAACCAAACCATAGATCGTGATTGCCATAGATCGGTAGCTTGCTCGTCATTTACAGCTAGATTTCCGTCTTCACTCAGAATTGTATTACATTGTTCTGCTTGTGGTTGCTCATTGCAAATGTTTTTGTGAAGTTTCTACAGTTTTCATTAGATGTTCTTGAGTCCAGACCTGAACATAGATCATTCCATTTATCCCGTTTAATTTGTGCATAAGGTCTTTTTATTTTGCATTAATTTTGTTTAATTCAGTCCTTACATGATTGCTTCTGCCAGTGTCCCTATTTTCAAAGATTATTTTTCTTTCTTCCAGCAGAGGCTGCAGAAGGGGTCATTTACTAGATAAGTAGGGTTTCCTATTCTTTAATTTACCTCATGGAATGTATTTATTTGCTGCTCTTAAGATCATTTCTTCAAGAGAGCACCAGTTCAAATCAACACTATCCGTGAGAGGTATGCTCTTAATCTCGTTATCAACAGCCTCTGCGAAGGATTGCCAGCCCGCTTTCTTAAAAATCCATTGTTTATTATTACTGGTGGGCACTAGTTGCCTCTTTTTTAGTTAAATTAAAATAGGAAGGTGGTCACTCCCCAAGTTTTACAGAAGAGTCCATTTACAACTGGGCCCAAGGTCAGAACTGGTGATTGAAACATCTAGAGCTTTTTTCGTATTATAACTATATGAAAAATGGGTAGCCATGCCATCATTGAGAATAGAAAAGCACTTGTCATCAATAATGTCAAATAATTCATTTCCTCTCAGGTTTGCTGTTGAACAGCCCCAAATAGGTGTTTAGCATTTAAATCACCTAAGCAGATAGTACCCACAGTGAATAAATCTTGAAGATCAGTTGGTAATTTTTTGAGATCAGTGGGATAGTACATGTTAAAGATATTGAGAGGTTTTCCTCTCCATATGATCCTAATGCCCTGGATTTCGAGATTAGATCTATCAGTTATTTTTCTGTTGATATTTATACACTGATAATTGATGTTCTTTATAAGGAATGCAAGACCTCCTCCACACCTATTCTGCCTATCTAACCTAAAAATATTGTATCCCTTGATCTTGAGGGAAGTGAATGTCCTCAGCTTAGTCTCCTGCAGTGCAATAATTTGAGCACCTTCAGTTAGTGCTAGCTCAAGTGCTTGGTCAAGTTTAATCCTTGATGCACTTGTTGAAATTCCATCAATGTTGAATTGTATGATCTTTAGAGAATTTGGAGACCGTAGATTATTTATCGAACCTGGCCCTCTTCCTAAACCAGGGGAACGCGGTCCTTTTTTGACTGCGCGACGACCGATGCAGCATTAGCGGTAGAAGGTGTACTGTTCATGGATGGGGAAAAGTTGCAGCCTCTGTTAGTCACAGGACTAGAGCATCTAAAAGTAGGTAGAGGACCGACTTAGCTCTAGGTGGTATCTCATTTAGTCTGACTCCTACCCTACGAGGACCTGTTCGGCATGGGAAAACCTACCGGTAGTTAGACTACCGCCGGCATAGCTCCCAGGGTTGTCAGAGTACTCAAGCCCCTCCAGCACGTCAAGCTAAGAATACCAATGGAGGAGAAAATGCAATTATTACTACATATAATAATCGTATAATATTCATTATTTATAATTTTTTTGTATAGTTATTTATAAATATTATTACATATTCTGATATTTATTTATAATTATTACTAGCCGTTACCCACCCGCTTCACTGGGTATTTCACGATGTTGTATATATGTATACTGTTTACATATAGATTAATTATTGATATCTAGCATTAAGAATTGGATTGTATTGAAAAATATATTTATAGATGTTATACACTCTCACCCCTTGATATAAAAATAACATAAATTATAATATATAATTTCTATTTATATCTAAAATAGAAGTAGAAACATTTTTTTCGCTCACTTAACCTAATAATCAAGTGGATTTCCACCAAAGCAACTTTTAGTTGATCTCTACTCCATAAAATAAACATGCATGCTAAATTTCAAGTCTAAATCTAACAGAGCAAAAACGGAATTTTTATCATCAATACCTCGTTGACAGCATTCTTAGCGGATTCCAATTCAACAAAAAAAAGAAGCATGCAAACCAAATTTTATTATTATAGTCTTAGCAGTTCAAAAACTGGAATTTTGTCTATCAATACGCCCCAATAACTTTCCCCCTGGAGTTGATTTCCGTAAAATCCATTCTTAGTGGAACTCTATTCAACTAAAGAAAAGGGATCAACAAATTTCAAGTAAATGAGTTAAATTCAAAAACAGGAATTTTTCTATAACATGCCTTAATCCCTCGCAACCCCACTCCTTTGGGGGTCCGTTTTCGCAAAAATATTTGTAAAAGGAACTTTATTCCATGAACGGTACATACCTTCTAATTTTCAAGCCGGTGGTTCTATTACTTGAAAAGTGGAAATATTTATCTATTATACGCCCCTTAATCCCCCTCAGTGACCCTTGGGAATCAATTTTCCTCAAAACTATTTTGTAGCGGATCTCTACGCCTTGAAAGGAATTCACTTACCAAATTTTAAGATTGTACGTCTAATAGTTTAAAAATGGAAATAATTATCTATAATGCCCCTTAAGCCCCCGCTACGCCACTTAGGAAACGATTACACAAAACCCATCTTATGACAGAATACTACTCAGTGAATGGTATCTGCTAACTCAATTTCAATATTTTACGTCTAATAGTTTAAAAAAGGAGTTAATTGCCTATATAACGCTCCTTAATTCTCCACAACGCCACTTGGAGTCGATTTTCACAAAACCCATTATGTAGGGGATCTGTACTTTATGAAAGGGATCCGCTTATAAAATTTCAAGACTGTACGTCTAATAGTTTAAAAATAAAAATAATTACCTATAACGCCCCTTCAGCCCCCGCAACCGCCACTTAGGAAACGATTTTCACGAAACCCATCTTACAGCGGATCTCTACTTAATGAATGGAATCAGCGTACTAAATTTTGAGATTTAACGTCTAATAGTTTAAAAAAAGAGTTAATTGCCTATAACGCCACTTTATTCTCTACAACGCCACTTGGGAGTCGATTTTCACAAAACCCATTTTGTAGGGGATCAGTACTCTATGAAAAGGATCCGCTTACCAAATTTCAAGACTGTAGGTCTAATAGTTTAAAAATGGAAATAATTATGTATAACGCCCTTTTATCGCCCTTAGCGCCCCTTGGAGGTTGATTTTTGTAAATATCATTATGTAGGGAATGTCTACTTTATGAAAGAAATCTGTGTACCACGTTTCACGACTTTACATCTAATAGTTTAGTAAAGGAAATAATTATCTATAACGCCCCTTGGGTTTCGAACTTTGCAAAATCCGTTCTTAGCTGACGTTTACTCCATGAAGGGAACCTACCTATACCAAATTTCAATTCTGTAGGTTTACTAGTTCCGGAGATATCGTGATTAGTCAGTGAGTCAGTCAGTGAGTGAGTGAGTCGCTTTTCTCCTTTATATATATAGATGTAGTACGAGTATTCTTATGCATTATTTTTTATTTGATTACAATACGATGATTATTTCTTTTTTTATAATTACTATTAAATTATATATGATTATTATGTATAATATTTATTATTGAATCATACTCTATGGATATTATATATAATTACTATTAAATTACATTATAAGATTATTTTATACTGTATATTATTGGTACATGTTTACTTTTTATATTATAATGATATTCATTATTTATTGATTGTGTGTGTGATCTTGATTATTCTCAATCTTTTCCTATATCCTTCATTTGAAGTACATTTCAATGTATTTTCAAACAATTCTTTAAAATTATCGTGTATCATTAAATTATCGCTAAGCCGCCATCTTGGATTCCATTACAGCAACAACGAGTGCTGCTTGGCGGGATTTCTTTATTGCGCCAATCGGCGCTTGGCTCTATGCCCCGAATATCAAACTAGTTGCGAGATTTCTGTCGTTATTTATGGTTTTACTAATAGCAACAAGGCAGACATGCATCTAATGTACCGTGTTGCTAATGGTAACGACAGAGCAGCGCTACGGCTGTATCAGGAACGCTTTCGAAGTAGACGCATGCCGAAGCACAAAATGTTTCAGCTATTACATCGAGAACTGTGTGAAAATGATTCATTTATCTCCAATACTGGTGGAAGAGGCCAATTGAAAACTGTGTACATACCAGGAAGAAGCCATGTTGGACCCTGTGAACTAAACAAGGTATCAACTACAAACATAAAAGCTGTAGAATGTTGCCTACATGTCAGTCAACCTACCGTTTGGAGAGATTTACTGTTGGTGGAAGCAATTTCTAAAACTGTTTTAACATTTTCTCTACGGAATCACTCGTTAAGTATGCTGCCATTGAACGTTTTATGTTTCAGTTAATGCAGCATTTCTCAAACTGTGGGGTGCGCCCCCAAAGGCAGGCGTGATATCCCTACGGGGGGTGATAGCATTTTGGAAAGTCGAAAACAAAATGTTGAAAGGAAGGGTAAATTAAAATCAATTCTGAAACACACATTTACATTGGTAATACATGTATCAGTACTGCATTATGTTTTTCATAATTAATTTATCAATACATTAAAAACAAGGTTAATAATCAGTAGTACCACGAGCTGGTCATATACAAAACTTAATACTTATCTTAAAAATTTGTATGGTTTACAATTAAATTCGCTTTGTAAGCTTTAGCGTCAAATAAGATTTTTATCGTATTCAATACATTGTTATTTTAGAAGGGGGGAGCGATGAAAATTATGATTGAAGATTGGGTCGCAAGCATTGAAAGTTTGAGAAACACTGCGTTAATGTGTTAATTTTTATCTGTTTGTGCCTCGACGGGGCACAAATTGTTTGTTTTAGTGAGCACTACCACCCCTCAAAATTTATCCCACGATTTTAGAATCACCCTGTATATAGCTTCTCATTACGTGCATTTATAACTGTAATGTAAAATATTTCAGCAAGATTCTTAAGATATTTAATGTCCCAGCAAACTATTTTGTTAACTATAAATTTATTGTTTGAAATAAGGAGATTTTTAATTCTTTTCATCTCTACACTGTTATTTTGTTTGTATTTACTAGTGAATTGGAAATTGATGATCTATCTACTAGAAGAGAAGAGGAAAAAAAGTGGACTCTGAGATTTTACATCAAATATCAAACGCAAAAATACATACAAAAGGAGGCATTTCGCAGTTTTCTAATTAGCTTGAGTTTCCTCGTGTTAATTATACACACGAAACTATATACATTAAATCCAACTCCTTCATTCCGCTTTTGGGCTGCATGAAACATGATATAAATATTTATGCTCTATTAAACACGAATAAAAAATTTGACCACTATGTTAAGGTTAACAACAGAAACGCTTTTTTTTTATATGTAGATTGTAAATACAATAAATGTTAATAGAGGAAATATATGCGATAGTAATTCTACCTTTTATTTTCCCTTCTTTTATAATTAATTAAGATTTAATGTGAAGCAACAAAACTTTTTAATAAAGAAAGAATGGAATTACTTCCTTTGAAAATTGCTAATTTACTCGTATTCCTTTGTTCAGACGAGAGAGAATAAATCGAATTTTGAATCAGATAATTAATGCATGTTAATAAACTTAAATCGAAACATTTAGACTTGCTTTGTAATATCCATTATGTCATCTTGAATCTAAAGAGATCTCATAATCATCTTAGCATTGTGTATTACAAATCAATTGCATAAACACACTAATATACCTTAGCAGGAAATTGAATATTCTCTCAAAAGTCATCAGTTTGTAAAAGCAGCGTTTACTGAAATTGCTTAAAATAAAAACAATGTTGAAAATCTCGGAACAAAAGCAATTGTTTGTTTGCTGCATCGAATTTACTGAAGCAGAGATGTAAATTTTGATTGAAAGATATATTAAAAGTATTTGTTGTTAACTGAGAATTAAGTCCTAATTTACAGTTGAAAAGTACGTTGATCGAAAAGCTTATTAATTAATTTAATGTTGTACGCAAGGATAATTTTATCTTCTACAAGAAGCTTCATCTTTATAAAAAAATTATTTGTACATAAAAGGTCTTTATCGACACCATTTAAATAAATTTATTACAGAATTTAAATGTTTTTAAATGTATTGTTAAGTTTTATATGTCAAAATTTTTTCAAGCAACCGTTATATTGCCAGGCATAGTAAAAGACAACCCTCAGTACGGATTTCATCGTCTTCCTCACCACGTGGAAGTCTGTATTTTTCATCATAAAATTTTCATTCGGTGTATTATCTCTAAAAAAATTGCTTTACTATCTCTCAAGTCCTTTTTGTTGAGTTATGGTTGCTAAGCAGCGCATTAAATTAAAAAAAATGATAAATGAACATAGTTTCTATAGTGAAACACGCCACGCGTGTTGTTTTTCCAACGGTGCTGCTCTTCTCATGGAAAGATTGAGTTTTACAGGCAAACAGCTGCAATAAGTATGTGTCAGAAGTGGAATTTCGTCTGTCTCGAGGGATGCCAGCTAAGACAAGAACTACGGAAAGACAAAGAAACTTAAAAAAAAACCTTAAAATTGTTGCTACATTGACTGCTGGTCAAGATGAGACGAAAGCTGCCCAAGACGAGATGAGAGCAAATGAAGACGAAACGAAAAATCTTCAATAATTAAAAGCGTAGGAAATTATTTGCAGCACCTTTGCCGGAAAACTCAATCTCTCAACGAAGACGCTGCAGGGAATATTGCATACGTAGCGTCTTTCACAGCCCCTTTCTTACAGACGACTTTGATCTACAGCAGGGGTGGCGAACCTTTATGAATCAATGTGCCATTTTTTTCTAAAGAAGTGTTTAATGAAAAATAGAAGTGCCGTCCAATAATTTTGACTTGTGGTTATTGGAAAATAGTAAAACTACGTGCTAAGAACACAAATTTCTATTTATTATGAAAAAAAAATACCTTTTCACTCTACATTTATAAATGTTTTACTTATACGTGTAATTCAAATTAGTGTGATTTCCGTTGTTGCAAATTGTGTGTGTGAACAAATAGCTTGCGTTAGAATTGTAAGATGTTACTTCTTGTAGAACGCGTGCTGCATCGGAGTCATCTGCCAAATAGTTTCTAAGCAATTCATTATTTTGGCTGTCTTTCACTTTTTTGACAAGAGGATTTCTTTCAAAATACCGATTCACAGATCATGTTCTGCATTTCACTATTCCAGAACTGTTGAACACACACTGTTTTGTCGACTTTTCTAATAATGCCATGTTTCTCTGTCCATCAGTTTTGAAATTCTCTGTTACATTTGCTATCTTGCACTTTTTGTTGTTTTGCTGAACTAGCCATATAAAATAACAGTTAAAAAAGCAAATATAACACAGATAAACTTTAAAATAAAGTTGCGTCAATGAAATTGACTATGCTATGTGTATACAAACTTTACATCATAACCAATTGTTGTCTACGACGTAACTAAGACAAGACAATTACAAACAAGTATGCTCTCCACCCCCGATTACTCGCGTTTGTTCATAATACTTCATAGTGAACTTTGAAATTTTAAAATAAAATGCAAACCATTTTGATCACTGACGCGTTAATATTGTGTCACGTGCCATCAATGGTTCGCCATACCTCATCTATAGAAAGATGCGAGTCTGTCCACAGGTGACTTTTGTTTTGTGGGCGACGATTTTTGTATCCTGTGTACCAGATTATTTATTCCTTCATCACGACGTACGGAACTTCCCAGTTTTATGGAAGCTGCGAGAATAATCCAAATTATCTTGGATTGAAGAGCCGCACCCACACCTTGTCACCGTCCTGAAAGATACGTTAGTTGGATTAACAGTCATCTCGAGCCTTCACTATCTCAGATGCAATGCTGATCCTTTCTCGGGCAAACTGATGCATTTTCAGCGAACGTGCCTGCAGAGTTTTCCCATGCTGCTCTTCATCTAATTTACGATCTACTTTTCGGTCGACCAAGAGGGCCGCTTTAGCCTAGTCATGAAGGTAACGTATTTGCACCCTTCGTGTTGTAAGTTCGATCCCAGTACTACTGAAAACCCGAGAGAGGGCCGATGCACGTTAAATATGTTAAGGCTCAAACGTCTTCCAGTTGGTGTGGAAGTTACGAGAGGGAGGTCACAGTTCAGGTGTCGTCCTCGTCACTTGACCATGGTTCAGAATGACGAAGTCTGTTACGAAACGCCCTTTAGTAACTGAATAGCGTGATGTTAACATTTACTCACTCACTCGGACGACCATGTGATGTTCTTTCATCGCCTGAACATCATTAATCCATTTTTTCTGCCAATTTCTCTCTCTCTCTCTCTACCACTCACTATATTTAAAAAAAAACACACACATTCAACACTATACATATTTTTTATTATGGCACATATTTACAATGGTGAATTATTGACAAACTAACGTATTAAAAATAGATTGATTAAAAATTCAGAGATATTCTAATATAAATAATATATTATTTTTTGCCATTACGTTACCATACTTAGTAAATGAATTTCCGCAACTTCTTGTATATAAATGGCTCATTTCCAATCAAGATAAATATTAATATAACTGTAGGTTTTTTAATTCTATTCCATAGACTATTAAACAACGCCAAAAGAAATTCCTTTGACAAAAATTTACATTACATTACAATAATCGTTGAATGATAAGGATCACTGCTTTCTATCCTTAAAAATATGTAGAAGCCGTTAATTCTATATTTAAAAAATGGCTTACGGTACTGAAAAATTATTAAAAACAAATTTTTAATATATTAACCAAAAAGGAAATTTTCAAAAGTAACAAAATTTCCTGAAGTGCAAATCCATAGCAAAAAATTCATCTTTCTTTCTTCTCTTTTTCACGTTTTTATTTTCATGAAATATCAGCCAAGTATGAAGAAAAAAATGAGTTCATGCTTATAAAAAAATACTCAAATAATGACAAATTATTTTTTAAATATAAAGGAAAATAAAATACTTACAAACATAAAATCCAAACATTTCACTTGTCGGCTAAAATATTTTAAATTATGTTTTGAAGATTAAGTTCACAGAATAAAAAAGAAAAACTTAAGTAAATCCCAAAGGTAAATTCTTTTTTTAAAAGTGATTTACATTTCTTCAAAGATTTCCGTTTAAATAAATAATTTTTTTAAAGTACGCGTAAGGAGAGAGAGAGAGAGAATTTTAAGACTTTTGAGATTTCAGCACATTTATTTTTCGGTGTGCTTTTGAGAAACATTTGCAACTCAAGTAATTGTTTCTGAAAAGAGAGAAAAATAAGTATGATGTGGGGAAACAAAATTTTAAATCCGACAAAAATCCGTCCTCCAGACAAATTCTGGAGATTATTTCTGCAAAAATGAATTTTAAATAAATCGAAGAAGATTATCTTTAAGATACGTAGGAAGAACGGAAACGTACAAACGGAAAAGTATTCAAAAGAAACAAGAATTACATGAGAAAAAAAAGGATTCCATTATCGATATTATTTGTCAAACAGCAAAGAGATCGGAGTTGCTTTTTCCCGATTGTAATTTAATTTTTAAAAGTCGCAGATTATCAGAATACTAAATACATACATTTGACTTTTAAATTATCATCGGCCAGTGAAGACTAAATTATTTCAAAATTCCCGATCCTTTGAGGAATAAAAAGAAAAATGGAAAATCTAAAATCCACACACATACAAGACATACATTAGAAAAATTATATTAAAAAAAATATTTTCTTCTTAATATTTCATACCCTTGATTGCACTTGATTTTTAAAAAAAATTAAAGTCACTTTAAAAATAAAAAAATCCCATTGTTAAAAATGCTAGTCTGTTTTGAATTTCTAGTGATAGTGTAGTGCCTATATTAACCGGATGAGTGTTTATTATCGTTGCACTACAGATCAATACAATTTTTAACCACGATCGAGTGCCGAGGACAGCAGCTAAGCCATCAACCCTTCTCCGAACTTCCACTCCTCACCAACTCGAGGACTTTGAACCTGGACTGATTTTACGTGCATCCGCCCCTCTACACTACCGGTCTTCAGTGGCAAATGATTGAACTTACGACACGCAAGCCGCAAGTCCATGTCATTGACCACTAGGCTACCGCGGCCAAGGAAGTTCGACTATCTGCAAGAATGCTCGGCAGAACAAAGTTTTTTTTTGTTTTTGTTTCCAATGGGGCTGCGGTTTGTTATTTTACTTTTGCAGACCAAGTACATTCCTAAGGAGTTGTTATCACTCTTTAGTGGGGCACCGTATAAGTGGAATACCAGTTTCCCTTCCAGAGAGAGGCACTTGAGCTCAAGCGATGCTAAAATGTTCTAGAAATGAGAGAGACTATGCCAAATAGGCACTCTAGGTCTTTAACATGCCGCACATTCATACGTCGCGGACGCTGACGATTTTCTTCATCATGGAAATCCGGGGTCAAACCCACAACTACAGGCGTACAAGGCCAGCCACAAACCAACTACGCCAACTAGCCGGCTGTGACAAAGGCTAATGGGGTATAATTGCAATGCAGATGGCGTTTTAGATTATATTTTTGACAAGCCCCCATTCTATTCTACCAATCTACTACCAGGATAACGTTTCCATCAATATTCATTTGAAAGTAACAGATAATTTCTTAAAAATTAAATATATGCTTATAAATTAGTAGGTTCCCTGAGTAGTCTCTTCGGTTATTTTCTAAGTGCTAAAAAGTCAGACTGAAAAAGAATCTAACATCTTCCCACCTTTTATCGTGAAAAAATGGATGTGCGTGCATTCAAAACGTGCGTGTAAAATAGCGCGAGAACCACGGGTGAGGAAATTGATGAATGTTGAACTATAGTCAAGTGACGTAAACGATACCTGAGTTGGCGCCATATTACGCCTTCGGGAGAACTTTGAGACTCGACACATTTTATGTGCTACACAGAATATTTAGTGCCATTAGGGTTTGAACTCGTGATATTCCGGCAACGAGTTCAAAGCCATTTTAAAGGTACCGCGGCCACATGAAAGGAATAATCAAATACCGGAATTGAATAAAATAGAAGTCACAACACAACAAATTGTAACAAAAATTTAAAATTTAAATTATCGTTAAGAAAACCAGGACATCATACACATTCAAAAAATTGATTTTTCAATTTTAATACTAAAAATTTGTTAGTATTTTCTAAACCTAAAAATGTACAATATTTATATGTTTGTTGATAAAATAACCTAAAAATATGAAAAAATAATTGGCAAAAGTGAAAATAAACGTTAGGGAGTAGGAAGAGAAAAGAAAGGAGTTTTCTGTCCTATTCAAAACTAACACGGTAGGTTACACTCGTGACTCATCTGCACCTATTAAGTTTAATAACGCTCTGCTCCCTTTGCTGTCGAAAGCTGCAACTTACAAGAAAAATATTTTTTTTCTGTTCCGAACCCAAAGGATGTTATTTGAAGAAAATCCAACTTTTTCTAAATAAAATAATAAAATAAAAAATAAAATAATAAATTAATAAAAAAAAGTCTTTAACTGTTGAAATAATTCGTTAATTAGGGGTTTATTATTCGTTTATTAGGTCGTTTTGACTTCATTTTAATCAGGAAAAGAGTAAAATTCATTAATTGGCACTCGTTCAATCGGGGTCCGACTGGACCATGATCAACGTGAAATTGTATATAATTAAAAAGCAGATGTGTCCTGAAATTTATTAGTCTTTCTTTCAATCTTCACTTTTCCAATTTAATAGTATTTAGAAAAACAAGTATATATATATATATATATATATATATATATATATATATATATATATATATATATATATAATACAAAAAAATAATTAAGTCAATTCCTACTTAAGTCAACAAAGAAAATTGTGTTTTAGTTGCTTTTTATTAAATAATTATAATTAATATAAATATGCACATACATATGGCATAATTATAATATTAAGGGACAAAACGCCTTTTAAACTAACATTAAAATCTTTTTAACCACATTAAATTTGTAACATTTTTTTAATAAAAGTTAAATACAATAGCTAAGAATTTATCGTAACCAGTGTAAAAGGAAGGCTGACGCCTGTATAGCATATCATTTTAGTTAAGTTAAGTTGAATCTTCATTACAAAAATTTAACGGCAGCTGTTTTATCCAATAGTGCTGCTATCTAGAGGAATAATATCGACTGAGAAATATATCTCTTAATTATTTTATTTAATTATTTATTTAATTAATATTTGAAAAAACTGTATTAACATCAAATGTCATCCACTACAAATTTTAAAAATGTATTTGAACTTGAGAGGATGAATAAAAAGTATTTTATTAACAAAATGAAAATTTGAACAAGATATATACATAAATATATATAGGGAGAGTGTGAACTATATAATAGTAGGAATTGAATATCTTATATCGTAGAAAACAATAAATGTTTTTTTTAGTTCTTATTTATTGTCATAAACTTGAAGAAATAAAAAAAAAGACGATGTAGAATCGATTGAACATAATAAATCTAATTTAAACGATAAAAGCAGAGTAACAAATGATGTGGAAGATTCCAGCAAAACGCATGTCATTATCATTCCATTTAGACTTGAAACGACATTTATCACTATTAACACACTGCATGATCCAATTATTAGATCAATTAAGATGGTATCAGTTTTAAATAAATGTATATATACAAAAGAAGCTGATAAAATTATTTTCGATTGATTTCCAGCCATTTTTATTTATAAGAACAAAAATACATTCCTTTCTTGATTGTTTGTACTACCAAATTGTTTTCGGAAACGTAACTCATCCGAAGCAATTTCTTACATTGCAATCAACTTCCTTTTTCGGTGATTTATGTAAAATCCTCTCCTCCGAGCCCTATTTCGTCTGGTGCTTGAATTTCAACTCTTTTTGATCAAAATTTGATTTTGGAAAAGGATTTTTAGCTTATATCGGGCGAAACAAATCACATTGCAAAAACGATGCAACTATTTTTCACATTCACCCGTGCAATGTTCTTGAATATGAGGAACCCTGAAGAAGTAATTCAATTTTTGGAACCAAAAAGAAAAAGAAAGAATAAAAATTAAGTTACCCAAAAGCTGATAAACAGTGATACTTTGCCTAGGATAGACTCGAGTGAGATGTATAAATGATTAATTAAATTCCAAACTCTGTTTTACTGGTAATTCTAGAATATCCTTTCTCAAAAATTGGGAGAGGGTGGAAGGTTAAAGAGATTTTTCTGACGCCAAAGTTCGAATCGAATTTAATTTGAAGCTTTAGTTTTGGAACAGAACAAAAACAATTTGTCCGAGAAGAATCGGGAAATATAGCATTGCCAGCAGAAGAAATTATTGCCAGGATTTTGAAAATATATGTTTTATAAAATATGATTCATGCATTATACTTCGTGTTATTTAATTTATTCAAAGAATATTTTTTTTTCTAATCCAAAAGAAATATTTTGAAACTTAATATCAAATTGTGAAATCAATACAGTTATTTCAAACCGTACTAGAGAGCTAAAAAGATTTTTTGTAGAAAAAAAATGTTCTGCTAAAACCTATTATTTTTTTTCAATGATAAACGTTTTCAAAATGTAATAAAGTTTCGAATAAATGATGCTAGTAATATAATTCGACATATAAAAGATTATCCGATAACCGAGCCAGTCAGGTAGCCGAGTAGTCAAGGTATGGCATCGTGGCTGGCTTGTCATGAGTTCAAACCCAGTACCACTAAAGACCCGCCGTGTAGGGTAGCGATGCACGTTCAATCTGTCGAGAGCTCGAACGTCCTCCCGTTGGTGTGGTATGTTAGTTAGGAGAGGAGGTGCCAGCTGAGGTGTTTTCCACGTCACTTGACCATGGTTCAAAATTACGTGGTCCATCGCCAAAAGCCCTTGTGTGTGAACAGTGTGACGTTAATATTCACTCACTCACCCGAGCCAGTCAATCAAAGCTTCCAAGTCGTTGGAACAACATCATAGTCATGTGACCATGGTAGCCTAGTGATTATGGTTCCGAACTGGTGTCTAGAGTTCTGGAGCCACTGAAGACTCACCGTATAAAGGTAGCTGATGCACGTAAAATCTAGCGATTAAGTCCTCCCTGTGGCGTAATTTGGAGATGACAGTACGTTTTGGCTCGGTTCCACTTCTAGGGGCCCCTTCCCGCCTCTCTTTCCATTCCACTAACCTTACGAGAGGACTTACGGCTCGATCGTTATTTAGAGTCCCCCCTCATTGAGCAAATGCAATATATATTTCTAGTATCCATGCCTTCTTGGGGATTTGAACCAGGATCTACGGGCCAGTAGTCAGCATAAAAATCACGTGACTTATTTTGGTCAATGGTAGCACAGCTCTTGCATTTCAATTGAAACACCAAGCCACAGAAATGTTAGGTATCTTTCGTAAAATGAATATAAATAGTATTTCATATCTTTTTTTAAAGGGTCATCAAAGTTAAAGCATAATGAGGAAAAAATTGTGCCCTAAGTTAATCTTGCGCAATTATTGCTTAATTAAATACAATTGCACACAATATTGTCTTTCTGCGCATAAGTCAGATACGAAAATATGCAAATTCGGTGAATAATAATGTGGGATGCAAAGAACGTTTGCAGTGATGTTTAAAGTGAATGTCATTTCTGAGAATCAAGACTAGTTGTGTTAGAGAATCAGACTCCAGACCACAAGGCTTGGGTTCGACGCCACCGAATACACACGGAATAAGTGTTCATTAAATCAGTGAGTCTGAAAGCCTTGTGAGCGGTTGCAGCAGAAAACACAAGTGCAGGGGACTGGACCCTCCCGTCCAGTCCCATGCCTAAATTGTGGAGGCGGAGATAGGTGGTGTCGCCATCTGTCGTAAAGAAGTATAACCTGTCTCTCAGGCTCTGGCAAATTTCACAACTTTCATTACTTCCCCTCGGAAGGACACGGCAACAACAACAGTACTTAATAGTTATGACTCAAAAGGATTAATTAAGTTAAAATTTGCGAATAATTGGTAGAACCGAGGGAGATCAAACACAAATTGGGGTTATCCAATATTTAAATATCTTTCAAATTATCATATGAAGAGTTTGTCAGTTAACCAGTTGATAGAAAGCGTAGCCAAGAGCAACAACTAAATACAAAGACCGTTTTTTCTCATTGTTTGCTCGAAGAAATTCCGAAATGACTACAAGATCTTTACTTTTAGAACTCCAGTCTGCATTGGAAACTCGAATCACCCTTTCTATTGTTACAGGTAGGCTTAACTTGATTGAACTGTATGCTAAAAATTACTGGTTTCTGTTCCACTCACTCAGCTGCACAGTAAACCGTCTGGACTGGTGCCGTCGTCAGGTTCAATGGGGGCTAGCTCACCTATTGTTTACTGATGAATCCAAACAAAGTCTGAACATTGATCCTAGACATGTTTTGAACTTTAAAGATGAAGGAACACGCAACTTAACTAACCTAGGCTATGAAATATCCCTTTTCTGTGAGAGAGGTTTTATGGTTTTAGCTGGAATCATTAAAAATGACCGCGCCCCTAGCTGCATATTATCCGTTCTGCCACTATGTGAATGAGGTATCGGAACCTCACATTGGATTGCTTAGGGTTCTTTTCCTAGAATGTTTGTCAATATATGACAATATTCAGCCACATCGAGCATGTGTGGAACATTTGCGAATAGAAAACATCACTCGATTATATTAGCCACTTGATGCGACTTGAACCTAATTGGACACGCATGAGATGCCTCAGGGCACCCAGTTGTAGCTCACCAATTTCCTTTCCGGACGCTGTAGGAGTTGAAAAGAGCGCTTTTAAAAGAGCGGTGTGCAATTCCACAAGACTTGATCAAAACTTTGGTAAAGTATAATAAAACGAGAAGTGAGGTAGGCATATTTGTCTGAGGTGAACATACACAATATTTAAGAAAACAATGTTCACAAATGGTGACTAAATTTTTCTATCATTATCCGATTTCACAGTATTTGTTTTAAAATTCAATATTTTGCACATAATCAAATCTCAAACCTTGCAATTGATGTTAAATAATACTTTTGTGCAAATTTCAATTAATAATTTATCATTAAGTTTCATTTATGCTCTACTTCTGTTATTATTTTTTAAAATTTTTATGACCTTTTATACAGATGCTTGTCCGAGGTTTAATCATGGAATAAAATTGTAAACAAAACATTACATGTAAAATATGCCACTTTGATAATTTAATTACTTACATTTAATCTAATAAATAAGAAAAAGTTCTAAAAAAGTTTTCAATGGTAAATTTCTCTATCTGTTTGATAGAAGATAGTTAAATATAAAAAATATAATTTAATACTTTAACAATGACGAAGTACTATGAAATCCCTGCTCTCCTTTCAGTTCGATATTATACATATATATATATATATATATATATATATATATATATATATATATATATATATATATATATATATATATATATATATATATATATATATATATATACTTATTATTTTTTAATTCATATATAATCCTAGTGTCTCTAAAGTAATGGCAGTATGGTATAATCTCTCTTTTTAATTTTTATTTCTATTTTTTACATTCTTTTGCTAAATGCTACAATTCAGCCATTCTCATCCTTTGAAATTGCATTTGGCAATAGCTTGCTTATTGTACTCAGATTTAGCATGGGCTCTGCATTTTTGAATGCAATTTTTAGGTATGTTACCTTTATTTTTGTAATGGATTTAGATATTCTATCCATTATTTTCAATTAGTTTTTGCTCAGTATTATTAACATAAAGGGAGAAGGTTGGCTGTCCATAAAACATTTTTAACTCCATTTTTATAAAAATAAGAGCTGTCCTAAGTCTCAGCAATGTTTATAATACTGTAGCAGCCATCTTTTATATTTTAAAATCTATCATATTTTGATATAAAATCTATCATATATCATATCATATTTCAATTATTTTCAGTTTTGCTTATTGTATATTCAGAGAATTTTGACTATATATATATACAATATCCGGCAACCTCAGATCCCACCGAGGTGTCTAATTGTAACCCTGATTCCGGCAAATACGTTTGGAGATCAAGGGACAAATTGGAGTAGTGCGGTGGACACTCTCAAAGTTTTAATATACTGATGTGTTAAAGCAGCAACCGTTCTCTTCTTTTTTCCATAAATGTTTGCGCCATCATATTTTAATATTATATATATATATATATATATATATATATATATATATATATATATATATATATATATATATATACATGATGCTCATAAGTACTCATTTATTTTCCCTAAAAAAATCGTTTCATTTCTGATCTCATAATTTTTCATCAATTCATGTTTTTCTTCATTTCTAATAAGATGGTACCTCTTGATATGAATCATTTTTCTTTAAAAAAACATCTAATAACTTATTTTACAATAATCTAGTTCCCTCGAATCAAACATTTATAAGTTTTATTTACATATCTATCGAGTGTAAGAAAATATGGAATTTGCCAAGATTAATCAAATTTCATTTGTGCTTTGATTACAAAATCAAAGAATAATGAAAATACCGTTAGATTGAAGATCTCCATCTTTGATTGTTAGAACGCTATAGAATCGTGCATACGATCTAAAAGCCATAATTTAATTAATCCGCATACGAATGCGAAATAAATCTAACTTTCATTCGATAAAGAGATTAATTCTAACTACATAAAGTTATTCCAAAGTAAAATTAATTTACGACATAAATCGTACAACGACATTGAATTAAATATATATATTCTTTTTTTTTAAAAAAACAACTAAATAAGAACCGAAATTTTTATTAATGAGTAGAGCGAGGGATTTATATTAGATATAAAAGAAGATGGTCGGAGAAAATAAAGAAAACTGAAATGAAAGTTAATCTAATTACAAATACGGTAAGAAAGAAACTGATTTTTCTAAAAGGGGAATTTCATTTGTCATTAGTTCCCTAAATTTAATAACGCACATTTGACCTTCATTAACATCATATTCTATTTTAATGTCCTTTTACTGATTTTGCCTCTTATCAAATTATTTTTATAGATATTATTCTTCTGCAAATAATCATATTGGACTTCATTTCTTCTAGACTCTAAAACAGAATCATTTCCAAACAAATAGGTGCTTTGTATTTGTATTTTTTTTGTAAAAGCTTTCTACATTTTTTTCATGAAGTTATTTTAATGAACAAGAAAAATGCAATAGAAACATTAACAGTTTTCGAAAAAAAAAACGATGTTTGCAATCTTTGTAATTATTTATTGTATTTGTTAAATTCACTCGCGAATTTCGATAATGTTCAAACATTTTTATTTACCGAGTGGATGGCCAAAAATATTGTTCAGTGTTGAACAAATAATTCTTGTGACGCCCACAACAACAAGTGAATATTTGTCGCGAGAGGGCGCTAGTGTGTGTAGGGCAGTGTATGTGTAAACAGAGAAAGACCAAGAGCATATGGAGAACTCTCTAATAAAATTCCTTTTATCTTAGTCCTAGCCATTTATTGTGTGGTGTAATCTTTTAAAGATTTTAAAATAATGAGTAAAGAATCGGTGCAAAACCATGGTCCGTCAGAGCCTGGACTGAAAAAAAGGAATTGTAGTGTACGCAATTAGCACAAATAAAAACAAAGGAATCGTCCTTTTAGTGGAGAGAAAATTGATATTGTCACTTAGTGAGAGGTCAGTCTTTGATTTTCTTATTTTGTGTTTTGAGAAAACTTATTTTGTGACTTATAAGTGTTTAAATTGTGATTGAAATAACTTCAATTTGTGTTTGAGATAGTTATTTGTGATTTATATGTGTTACATTTGTGGTAGAGAGATAACTTTAATTTGTGATGGAGATAGTTAATTTGTGACTTATAAGTGTTTAATTTGAGGTAGACATAGCTTTGTGATTGTGGTTTAAATAATTATTTTATGGTTCATTTTGGTAGCTAACATAACTTTATATATATATATTTGTGACTAAGTCAACTTTAATTTGTGTTTTGAGATAATTATTGTGACTTATATGTGTTTCATTTGTGGTTGAGATAACTTTAATTTGAGGTTAAGTTAACTTTGATTTGTGGTTTAGATAATTATTTTGTGATTTATTTGTTTCATTGGTGATTGAGATAACTTTAATTTGTGAAAATGAGGATAGGTAAATTTAAAAAAAGATGAATTGCTGACTGTTGCAGAAGAGTTTAAATTAGTTGTCGCAGACAATGCTAAAGTCCTAGATTTAAGAGAATTAATACAGGAGAGTGAGATTTATAAAAATGATAAGGAAACGTATCAGGCTATTGTTGATTGTGTATTGGAGGAGATAAATGATAGACTAGAAATTGAAAAAAATTAAACTGTCACAGTTAGAGCATAAAAACGAAAATAGACTAGAAATTGAAAACATTAACTTATCACAGTTAGAGAAGGAGTTAGAAACAGCAAAATTACATAATAAATCGGGCAAAAATGTACCTTTACAAAATAAAAATAGATTACAACCGAGTGTAATATTGAAATCTTGATTAAAAGCATTAAAACATTAACAAAAACCCGGTACCCCTAAGAGCAGAGTCGTTTAATTTATTTTTTCAATCAATCGAAATGACATTCAAAACTAAAGATCTACCTGAGAAATTAAAACCCGAAATTATGTTGAATATTCTAGGAGAGAAGGCAAATAATTTAATGATTTATCTTCGAGAAGAAGATTTAAGTGACTATAATAAATTGAAGGCAATTGTGTTAAAAGAATTTCAACTGACCCCCTATAAATGTTTAAATCAATTTAAAAAGGCTCAAAATTTACCTAGCGAGAGTTATGTTCCATTTGCTTTTAGATTAAGTGTGAATTTTAATTACTATTGCCAATTACGGGAGGTCAATGATTTCAAGTCAGTTTGAGAATTAATTATATCAGATAAAATAATATAGACATTAGACCGAGAATTAAATGCGCATATTGTCGTTAAGCAGGGCGAAATGTGGTTTAAGCCGCAACGGCTATCGCGCGGGTGTGATATTTTATATCATCCAAGGGAAAAATTAGGGAACAGAATTTATTTCCTATATATATATATATATATATATATAAGTTTAAGCGTAATGAGGTTTATGAGCATCGTGGAGCAAAAAATATTTCAAGCGTAAATCTGTCTTCCGTTAAAATGTGAAATGTTTTGTTGCAAATCAAGAGAATTCCACCCGAAGTATCCATGCCCAAAATTTAAATCTCTCAGCATCAGTGAAAGAGTGGATTTCGTAAAAGCTAATCATTTTTGTTTCAAGTGCTTTTCCCCTAACTGTAATGTCAAAAACTTCCGTGCGAAGAACTGTTTTTGTGGGAAACCACACAATCGCTTGATTCACTTTCCGAAACCGGACAAGGAACTCGCAACCAAACAAACAACAGTTGAAGGGGTTCGTTCTCAACCCGCATGCAGATGTGTTTGGGGGAACGGAAGGATCAGATTGCGTCGTTTTCCCCCAATGTGGAAATGAAGAAAACAAGTCATTCATGGCAACGAGTTTCTTAAAAAATAAAACAAAAACAGTTTTACTGAGTAGTGTTCAGTGATTCTTTAGGGACAGATTTGGCATCCTGCATGACGTAAGAGCCCTTTTAGATGTGGAGAGTCAGTCAAATTTTATTACTAAGGATTGTGCAGATAGATAACAATTAAAAAAATGAAAAACTTAATTTGTTGGTATCGTGTTTAAATGAATAAACAATGAGAATAAATGAGGGTATTACGACCTCCATATGTAATGATAATTTAAGTTTCAAAAAAGAGTTAAATTTATTTTAGTTGTAAAAACGATAACTGATTTGACTCCCTCTAAAATAATAAATGTTTCATTAAATAAACCAAGTGAAATTAAACTAGCCGATTATAAATTTAATATTCCTGGTAAAATTGATGTGTTGTTAGGCGCGGAAGTATTTTACGAATTACTGAGACCAGGCCAAATTTATTGTGGAGATTCTCGACTACTTTTACAAAATACTGTGTTTGGATATGTCGTTAGCGGAAGTGTAGATGAGGTGAGGGAGAGTATGATTCACTGTGGATTTATTAGAGATAGTGATTTAAATACAACATTAAAGTCTTTTAGGGAGATAAAATCGATTGGTGTCAAAAACGAGAATTGTAATAGTGAGGAGGACGTTAGCTTAGAAATGTTTAAGCAGAGAATACATTTTAAAAATGATAAATATGAGGTAGAACTCCCGTGGAAAAGAGATAGTGATGAGTTGAGTGATAATCTTAATTTAGAGAGAAGGCAACTCGAAAGTCCTATGAGAAAAATGCAAAGTGATAAGGTGTTGTATTATGGGTATTGTAAGGTTTTCAGGAATTATTGAGATGAGGGATCAATTGAGAAGGTAACAAATCCTTTTATTTCAACGAATAACCCAGTGCTTTATTTTCCTCACCAAGTAATAATAAATGAATCTCTCACAACAAAACAGCAAATAGTGTTTGACGCTAGTGCATGCGAAAAAAGGATGTTGAAAGAAGAAATGGGATCGGAAAAGTCAGACGAAGACATGGAGATACTTTAAGCATCGGAGAGATTTCTTCATTTTGAAAGTGAACGAGCCGAAATGCTTAGTGTGGATCCAGATGATGTAGTACAACCTGTCACTGTTCTAGAAGAAAGGGGTTTACCTAGAGTACTGCTAATTTCTGCCGATGATATGTGTGAAGAAAAGGAAGAAACATCAGTCGATGTGATAAATGAAACAGCTAAAGAAGATATTAATCCAGTGGTACTTAACAAAGATCCATTGAATTTAGATGATGATGAAATGGAAGAAGTAGAACAGAAAGAGTATTTTAACCTGAATTTAAAAGCCTCAAGCAACGTTATATGTGTGCAACATCATTGGCGTAAATATTCGCAAGTTCAGCGAGGAGTAGAAAACCCCCCTCGGAAACTGTCTTTTATTCAACGATTTGGTGTTATGAGAAGGCGACCAACAGTGCGAAAAAAAGGATAGACTTAAGTCTAGAGTGAGTGACATAGACTCTCCAAAATAATGTTTTTAAACGACTCGCCGAACCGAAAGGGACTATTCGTGGTTATTTGTGGTATGAGGGAAAAGCCGTGACCCCTGCGTTGTGCGACGGAAGAAATTGAGAGAAAATTTGCAAGAGGTAGACCCCCGTTCTCCTTCGGTGGACGCCGGCTGGTGAAACGTTAAAAGTTGAAATTGGATCTGTTCTCAAAAATAAGCAGGGCTCTTAAGAGTACATAAAGAACTAAAGGAGAGAGATAACGCTGAATGCCCCCTCTTCTGCACCACCAGTTAAAACAGGAGCGGAAATGAACATTTGACTCCCCCAAGCGAACGCTCTTGAGGAGGAGCCCAGGAGATAAAGTGATTAATATTTGTGGATTGGACATGGACAATACATAGAATGTATCCTTATTATTATATTTCTTTTTATTATCATTGTATATGCATGTATGTAAACCTTAATATATTCCTTTAAAAGTGGAGAGTTTCCATAATTTGCTAAGAAACTGTCTATTATGAAATTTATAAACGTATTTAGTGTTTACATGTGTACTATTAAATTAATTCAATAATGCTATTTTGTGAAGTTTGATATTTTATAGTAAAATAAGTTTGGTTTCTTCACTTGTGTGCTACATTAATATAAAGAGTGAGGAAAAGCTAAGTATCTTTCTAAAACTACTTAATTAGATTTGGAGAATTTACCTATGTGTGTATTCCTTTGTATGTACACAACATTTTTCTTATTATTCAAAATTTTTTGGATAACTCTTAATGATACCTTTTATGTGGATGTGCTGATTTTGTATTTACATGTGTTTATTTAGTCTAGTGTTTTTAAGGAGAAACCTGTTAACAAATTATACGGGTCAATTGTCAGCAGAGAGAATTTCTCAGAGTGTGGAAAAGTGGAAATAGATTTTTGTGAAATTTCTAGATTAAATATCCTAATTAAAGAAAATGAGCCTTAAATAAAGTCTATGTGTGCATTTTCGTGCGCATGGTGACAATGACCTAGTAATAGTTAGATTTATCTAGTAAAGCTTTCATTGCAGCTTTAAAGCGATTTTTTAGTAGACGAGGAGAATCAAAGCTTGTATTTTCAGACAACGCAACCAATGCGGTTGGCACATAATTAGAGTTAAAAGACGTAGAGAAATTATTAGTAATTACGAGAGCAATTTGTGTAAATTTTGTGTGAAAAACGTGTTGAGTGAGATATTTGACACTTTGACTCCTGGTCATTTAGTAGTTGGTCGTCCCATTACAGCCATTTCAGAGCAAAGTTTAACTGAAGTGAATGATAACAGATTAAAAGTGTGGCAAAAACAAACAAAAATTGCGCAACAGATTTGGAGACGTTGGTCAGATAATTATTTGAGTACACTTCAGAATCTAAATAAATGGTATTTTGAAAAGAATAATGTAAAAAGACATGATATGGTAATTCTGAAAGAAGATAATTTACCTGTGTGTAATTGGCCTCTTGAAAGAGTTCTTGAAGTGTATCATGATAAAGATAATAAAATTCGAGTAGTGTTAGTGAAAACTAAAAATGGAATTTTTAAACGTTCAATAACTAAACGTTGTATTCTACCTTTTTTCAAGTGAATAATGTATGTGTGAAAATTTCAAATTTCTGTATTCTTTTTCAATTCAATTTTCTGTGTTTGAGTGATTTACCTTGTGTATTGAACAATATTACTTTTATTGAGTATTAGTGTTTTCTGTGTTGCGTATTAGTGTTTTCTGTCTTGTGTATTAGTGTTTTCTGTATTGTGTATTATTGGTTTGTATTGTGTGTATCATTGGTCATTGGTGTTATTAGTAAATTATTGAATGTGTCATTCAACCCGGGATGGATGTTCAGTGAACAAATAATTCTTGTGACGCTCACAACAACAAGTGAATATTTGTCGCGAAAGTGTAGTGTGTGTAGGGCAGTGTATGCGTAAACAGAGTAAGATCAAAAGCGTATGGAGAACGCTCAAATAAAATTCATTTTATCTTAGTCCTAGCCATTTAATGTGCGTTGTAATCTCTTAGAGATTTTAAAAAATGTTTAGTGAGCTAGTGCAAAAATAAATATATTCGATAAAAAGTATTTGATAAAATTATCTCAAACCTATAATAATGTATAGAAATCTTTTCAATATAAAATAATATTTGAACTTTTTTTCTTTTCTTTTTTACTGAGTTTAAATGCAACAAACAAACCACTCGAAATGCAGCTGTTGTTGAAAAAATGGAAATCTGATATTAAAAGATGCCGTTTAACCGTACGAGGGACTAGCGAACATATTGAGACTAGTACAGGTTCTCCCAAAGCAATTTTGTGACATCATGCGCAGCGTGATTTGTCCCCAAGCTTCTGTCGGTTCCGTTTTGAAGTTGCACAGGACACTATCAGTGATGAAATAGCGACTTCTGACTGTTCACCAAAATGAAAATGGTTCAGACATTTTCAGAATAGGAAATGAGATAAGGCAAAACGCGAAGCGTGCGGCGGAGTTGTGTGTGTATGTGAACACCATTCCAAAAAAATAAAAAAGTTTCCAAAAGTGTTTTCGGCAGAAGTAGGAATGCAGGGTTAAGTATGTGCAGGCGCAATGGGCCTACTTTGAATTGGATTAGGATCCTAAACCCGCTAAGATATGTTTTCTAGACAAAGTTCAGATAGTTTTTGAACAGACCTTGTTATATATATATATATATATATATATATATATATATATATATATATATATATATATATATATATATATATATATATATATATATATATATATATATATATATATATACATATATATATAAGTATTATAAAAATATTCTTTCATTTGCTAGACATCAGCATTTGGAAAGGATATGCATTGCATTAAAAAAGGAAGGTGAAAAAAATGAGATTTCAGAAGCAAATGAGTGGGATGACTAAGTCATTGCAGTGCTGTTGGTGAGAAAGGATGGAATGTTGGCGGGAATCGGGGGGCTTCGATAGGGTCAATGTGTTTTGGAGAAGATGGTTGCTTGACCCCGGAGGATACAGTCGAGGGTAGAAAGAGTCCTTTGTGTTTTTGAAAGCGGGAAGCGCTGAACAGTTTTGAGCCAAACCTTCGGCGAGAAATTGACGCGCAGGCGTGGTCTGGGGTAAAAGAGAAGGATATAGATAGTCTCTTGAGAGTGGTTTTAACACGACGGGCATTGTAGTTTGTTTTTTATCTGATTGTGTTTACTCAATAGAGCTATATTTAATCAAGATGATAGATTTCACCAAGAAATTATGTTAATCAAGATTTAATCATGTGTGTATCGATTGATTTGAGAAGTTATTAAGAAAGAAATAAAGTTATGACAGTTGTCATAGCGATACAAATCTAAACAAAATAGGGTAGACCAAAATCTATTCTGGCATTATGACTAACAGAACGTCATTTCATCAGTTTTGGACCAACAACATCAAAAAAGGATGTCCCGCTGGATAGCTGCTCTGTGTAGGAAAAGAAAAGAAAATAACAAAGGAAAAGAAAAAGAGTCATTATAAATATAATAAACGCAATGTTGGACTATGCGCTGCATCTTGCTTCTAAATATATCTGACAAATTAATATTTAGATTTTTTTTCTTATAAATAAATACTCTTCTCTCTGTTATTATTATTTATGTTTAAAACGAAAGTATAAATAAATATTTTTACTGATAAAAATATGTTGTTGTTTTTTCGAAACAGATACTTGAAAAAACTGCATAATCTGAAGGACTGGTGAGGATGTCCGTTCAAAATCCTGGTATAAATATTCCCATTCTAATTTTTGAGGAAGAATTCAATCACCATCAAAGGTAGAGACAGAAAACGGATTGAATGAGTCCCTACCGTTATAGGATGACTCAATGGGAGATTATGACCTTTGTGTGAAAATTACAGTTATAATCGGCTTATAATACAAAATAACAGTTTTAATCAACTTTTTAGCGTTATTCAACTCCTACTATTACTTCACACGCCCCCTTGTATATATTTATGTACATCTTGTTCAAATTTTCAATCCCTAATAAAATATTTTTTATTCCTCCACTCAAGTTTAAATATGTTTTTAAACTTATAGTGTATGTACACTTGATGTTGATCAGTTTTTCAAATATTAATTAATTAATTTTATTTAATTAAATAATTATATTGGCAGCACCATTGGATAAAATGGATTTTGTTAAATTGGTGATGAAAATTTAACCTAGCTTAAATAAAATTATATACTACTTAGACGTCAGCATTCCTTTTACACTGGTTTTAAGATAGTTCGACTTTTAGAAAAAATATATTAACAAGTTTTATTTGGTTAAAGTTTTTTAATGTTAATTTAAAAAGTTTTTGTCACTTATCATTCTGTCATATATATACAAATTAATTGTAATCATTTAATAAAAAGTAACTAATATAAAAAATTTCTTTGTTGACCTAATTAGAATTTGACTTTTTATTTTTTTCATATTACTTGTTTTAATATGATGTTTTCACCTTTTTTTTTTATTTGAGTTTAATAGTATAGGTTATGAAATATTATATGACTCTATGTGGTTAAGAGTACGGATTTAAGACATCCATCTAATAGATTCAAAATAATTTTGCCCTTATTTCTTTTTTTCAAGACATGTCTATAATTCCATTTTTCATTCTAAACATTTTAAGCGCTTACATCTTTCTATTGCTCTCTTCAAGTCTTTTTTTCTCTCACTCCAAATTCAGGATTAGTTTATAGACGTTTAAAGTTAAATATACATATTTTAATAAGAACACGTTTCAATCACTTGATTTTCATCTCAGGGTTGTTTTCTAATACAGGGCTGTTTTCTTCGTTCCCTTTCTAAATTTTTTATATGTTTTTTTTTCTTCTTGTGGCTGCGCATGAACTAAAGATTACTAATATAACTCGTAATTTCTTTGTTGTCATTTGGCAACATAGAATTATAATTCAAAATTGTTTACCATTTCTACATAACATCGTATTACAATGTATTTCATGTGTTTTATCTAGTAACAAGCAACATTAAATTTCATTTACTATTTTATGATTTATAGTTCATTGTTTAAACAATAAGCAACATTCTGAACATGTATTGTTATTTAATATCTTTCTCCAACCCATCGACATCACCAAATTCTTCTCTAATTGACATATTTTGGAACAAAAGAAATATGAATTTGAATAAAAAACTGTAATCTGATGACGTCAACTAGGAAAGAACTTAAGGGTCAATGGAATTTTTTACTTTTAAGGTATCCGACTACGTTCGGAACTGCGATTTTAAAAAAATGCATAAATGAATAGTTTTCATGATATTTAGTGTCACTTAGATTAGAAAATGTATAGAAAATTGTTTTAAGAATATTATTGCAATAAAAAACCATTTAAGTATAATATTTTGGCAAAAAACTAACTTAGAATAATAACCTTTTTTTCAAAATTTTCTCCTTTTATAAAAAAGGATTCTAAAATAATAATATTTTGCTTATATAAAGTAAAGACTTCTCTCCAGAAAGCGTAAACTATTTTTTTTTTTTTGAAAAATTCACATTATTTTCAGAGTTACAACCAATTGAAATAATTATCGGTGTTTTTTTCTTAAAATTTCTCCCCTCTGTTGTTGTGAAACATAGATAAAACCACTTCTAAGTTATATATTTCAAAAATTCTAGTTGAGCCTCTGTAGAGAGGTCCGAGATATATACAGGCAAACTATTATTATAATAGAAGCATTTTTCACAAAAAGAGAACATTTGGAAAGTTAATTCTTTGTCAAGTCTAAGTTAATTCTTTGCCAAAATATTATATTTAAATAAATTTTTTGCCAAAATGTTCTTAAAACAATTTTATATACATTTTCTAATCTAAGTGACACTAAATATCATAAATATTATCCATTTATACGCTTTTGCAAAATCACGGTTCCAAAAGTAGTCGGATACCTTTAGAGTATCAGGACATGATCGAAAGAATAAAATGCCAAAATTAAGACATTTTTTATTTGGGACATATATCGTTAAGATATATGTCCCATACACACAGTCCATTACACAGTACCATTTTCCAAAAAAATTTTTAGAGACAATAAGAGTAAAAATAGTTTGTTTTACATTCAGGTTACATTATTGATTCTGAAAGAAAAACGTCAGTTTGATCAGCCATTATTTTATAATATTAAAAAATTAAGAATTTTTGAAGTTTTTCCAAATTTTTATAAAGTGTTCAATTTTTAAATTTTTTTAGTCATTTTAAGTGATTTATGTTTCTTAAATTATTACGAACCAAAGTCAGCATGGATTTGAGAATATGTTTATTGTGGATTTTTAAGAACTATCTCTAGCTAAACCTGGAAAAAACAAAAACAAAAAATAATAATAATAAAATATTAACTTTAGCATTTTCATTTAGAAACATAACGAGAGATTTCAGACCTAAATCCTTACTAACACACATTTGGGAGTAAATACAACAATTTCAAAACCCTATCTTGAACAGAAAAAAAAAGGATTAGAAAACACCAACATATCTTCAAAATTAAATTCTGAGAAAAATGCATTTAAAGTTTGTTAAGACATAAAACAAAACATACATTACTTGTAAGGCTCTAATTTTTAATATGCTTTTTTCCCACCTATGTTCTTTATCAAAACATAACTTCAATTAAATATAATTAAAAAGATTTTTTTAAAATTAAATTCAAAATATATATTTGCATAATACTGATAGTGTTTCTTACGACGACAAGCTATTCAGCCTAATCTTAACTAAATATATTCATAAAGGTTTTGAAACACAAATCATTTATGATACAACATAATCACGTGATACTAACAAATTAAAAAATCAGCAGGTTTGTACATAAAATTTAATTTTTTTTAGATTTAAATTGACGAAGTTAAGCACACAACTTTTCAAGTCACCCAACCAGAACTAAAATAACATAATATATTACTACTATATGTTTACTACAATCTAATTTGGTACATCATGGAAGTATTTAGTTTTTTCAGTAATACTTGTCAAAATACTCGTATTCGAAAGTCTTATTGCAGTATCAGCGAAAAGCTGGTTTGCAGGTGCATCATTTTTTCAGTAGTTTTCCATCCCTTCGACATATTGTTTCTAATAGCAACTTGAAAAAGTTTTGACCGTGGCATTTTGCATATAGGAAAAATATTATGTAAAAAAGCTTTTAAGTTATATAAACTATATTTTTAAACAAAAATTGGCTCAGTCTTAATTAAGTAACTATGAGAACTCAAAACATAAACGAGCAGGAATGATTTTAGTAATGAAAATAGAAATTAATTACCAATTCACACTGAAAGAGGGGATTGTGCTCAAAAATATTTTTTTTAATTAATTCAAGTTAAGGGGGAAAATTATTTTGAAAGTAAACTGAAACCAAAATCTAAGCTCAGAAAACTTAAAATACCTTAAAAAGTAATTGGTTATCAGATCTGAAATTCGGTGGCAAGTAGCCTTAAAAATTTCGAATAGAGGTAGATTTTGTGTGTGTGTGCGTGTACTTAATAAAGATATTTTAACCTTTCTATAGAAATATAAAGATAATTCTTTAGTTTAATTTTTTTCTGTTTATTTTAACTTGGACATAATTTTTGAGATCTCATAATACATGCTTATGTTTACGTAATTAAGAAAATATCCCTTAATATCTCTCTCCCCATATTTAAAAAAAAATATTCCTTAAATATGTAAAATATTTTTTGCATATAACCACAAACACAATACAAACACATACACAAAATATAGTGAGTCTAATTTTCAAAAAAAAATATTAAGATATTTTATTTAAAAAATTTATAAAACTGTAGTTTTGAAAAACTTAATCCCCCTCCCCACTTTTTCAGGCAAAAAAATATTTTTTAAAACGTTATGCACACACTAATTAGGCTTATAAAAATAGGTTCACTTTGTGCGCAGTATAAAAAAAGTATGAAAAAATTTGAAACATTTAGTGCAACACAGGGGGTTTATTTTTTTAGTGTACTTGCATGCAAAAATTTATGCTTCGATGTAAAAGTGGAAAAACGAAAAACGAAAAGTAGCAATGCTTTCATATTAACTAATAATACATGTTTTAACAAATTTTAACTAACTACATTAACATATTTACATATTATTAACTAATATTTTTCTGCCTATTTTTATATACCTCATAATGATACTTTATACATTCTCTAGAATTGTTTAGTGTACTTTTTTCCCTTTGATATAGCTGAGCTTGAATATAATTTTTTCAAACATATTTTCATTCAGAGAGAGATTACCTTTTTTATAAAAATATTTCTTTAATATACGAAATATTTTACATACATAAATAAAACAATGAACAAAATACAGCCAAATAGTTTTTTTTAATAAAATTATGGTATAATTTCTCTGAAAAACCGTAAAACTTTAAAATTTTGACAATCTAATTTTTTTTTATTTTATGTCACGTAAAACTAAATTTTCAAAAAAAGAAACAGCCATTAAAAAGAGAAAAATATTATTTTTCCTTTCAAAAAAAACAAATTAGTGTGGTTTACATACATTAAACACAAGAAGAACTATCTTTTAAAATGTGTCAAAGGATGCGTGGTCATCTGTTTACATTTTTATTAATTACTATTTTCATATGTTAAGGTTATTGTATCAACGAACATATAAGTGTTTTACATTTTTAGATTCAGAAAAATAAGAACTATTTTTAATAATAAATTTGAAATAATGAAATGAATGTGTATGATGATTGGTACATTTAAAATTCAAAAAGGATTTAATTCGATTTTCCCAGGAAACGTATTTCCTAACTATAAATTAAAGCAATTGATATGACTGTATTTTATGAAACATTTTATTGCATTAAATATATTTTTTAATAGTTATATTTCATTTTTCAAAAACTATTATGGTGGTAGTTAATTTTAGAGTCACACACAATAAAGTACCATAAATCAAAACCTCAGTGAACTGGAGCAGTTTCCATCTGAAGTACCCGAATGATAAATTACCTGAGGTATCTTGAACAAGCGGAGCAAGTTTGCAACTTGGATGGAAGTGACACTAGAAGCCGCCCCCAGAACACCGGATATCCGTTTGTGCCGGATAGTTGGGGAGGAACCATCCGGGCATCGGTAAGTTCCGTCGTCGATGTTGCTGATGGACCCTTCGAAGGAAGAGAAAAGAATGATTTTTTATTGTCCATGAAATGGCAACACGCAACAAAAAAATAATGACAATATCATGAAGACTCTTGGACCGAATATCATGGTTCTGAGGGACAAAAAGAAAAAAAAAGATTTCAGAAAGTTTTATATATATATATATATATATATATATATATATATATATATATATATATATATATATATATATTAAGGTGCTTCAAAATCAATAATTGTTTATTATTTTAAGCTCATTTTCAGAAAATACGAATCTGATTTACTGCAACGCTACTCTTGTCAATCTTCTTAAGAAACCGTGAGGAATTTTTTTTAAAAAGAAGACGTTACATTTAAGGCGGAATAAAGTTCTTTATGGAAAATTTGCGTTCATTTATTTTCTTAAGTATATATATATATATATATATATATATATATATATATATATATTACTGTAAATTAAAAAAGCACAAACATCATTCTAACAAGTAAAATATATAAAAAAACTAAAGTCAATTCCAACTTAGGTCTATAAAAAATTTATTTTAATTAATAAATTTAATTAATTAATGGATATTTGAAAAAGCTTTTTTTACATCAAGTGTCCTCCACTGCAAGTTTAAAAAAATAAGCCAAGAAAAAATTCGTTAGGAAAACTTACTGGTACCATCTACTGCAGAAAGTTCTATAACTTCGTCAGAAATAACGCAGAATAAATTTAAAATTTTAAAAAAATATATAATTTTTAATAAATGAATTAATGTTTGAAAAAAGCTGTATCAAAACCACTACAAGTTTTAAAAATGTATTCGAACTTGCGTGGTTGAATAAAAAAGTTTATTAACGATTGAAAATTTGAAAGTATATATGAACTAATAGTAGGAATTAAAAAATGCTTTGAAAAGTCCTTCTGTTTAATATGTATTTTTCAAATGATTTGTTTGGTGTGTTAGTTTCACACTACGAAACTACTCAAAAGTTACTGAGATGAATCATAAGGTTGCATCCTACTTTCCAAATTCCCACACCACACCAATTTGAGAATTTTGAGCGTCGGCCTGATACACGTGAGGATTTTGAGCCTCACGTGTATTAGCCCCTCTATACGAAATGGCCGTGGTAGCCAAGTGGTTATGGTCACCAAATTCTGGCTGGAAAGTCAAGGATTCGAGGCCTAGTGCCACTGACCAGCCGCGTAAAAGGGACCGATGCACGTTAAATCTGCCGAGGCTCAATGTCCTCCCGTTGGTGTGTTCGTCACCAACAGCACCCTTGTGTTGCTTTATAATGTGACACATTAAAATAACTCTCTCTATATCAGAGTTTTCCACACCTTTTTTTTGTCCCATATGCCCCTTGCCATTTTTTCCAGCTTGGGGTAGACCCTTGCTTACTTAATATTGAATTCTTGCAAATTCATCTATTTAAATGTGTTTTTGATAGCTGGAATGACATTATTTACTTTAAAAAAGATTTAAATTTTTAATTGCAGTGAAGGGTAAAGTGAAAACTTCGGAAAACAAACAAATCTTAATTTTAAATAAATATTAAATAATTTAAAATTTAGTGCCTGCTACATATGAAATAACTGAGCAACAAATAAATGGTTCGATTGGAAGGAATGAATCTGATGCTTTTTAATAAGTTTTCGACGTTTGGCACATCAATTCCGTCACGTTGAATCCTACATCTCCTCAGTTAGTAGCGCACAGTATTTTCTTATGAAGATAGACAGCAGCGCTTTTCACAAGTAAAAGGAATTGAAGCCTTTCTCACACTACTTTATATATCGAGATAGATAGATATTACGTAAGTAAATAAGTAACAGCCTCTGCGTATGTGGAATATTTATTTAATTAATTGAAAGTTAAAATTAAAGTTACGAACTGGTTCAAAGGCAACCACAATCGCAGACCTCCATTTATACCTCATGAACCCCGATTTCTTTTTCCTGATGATGTAGATCCCTTAGGAGTCGATAGAGACCACTTTGAGAATCACTGCTCTTTACAGTGGGTTTCTAACGATACGATTTTAAATTACGATTAACTAGAGATAACGCAAGCTTACACAACTCTTCTTCTAACGTACGTTTAAAAAAATCAGTATGCAATGTTAGTGGAATAATGCTTGGAGTAACTTGGTAAGGTATTAAAACCGAAAAAAACGGGGTGTCTCATTTGCGGCTCGTGACACCGCCAAACATTTAATTTTTGTATTATTTTTAATCACTGAAGCATTTTTTGAATTTATAACATATTCTCTTCTAAAGACACATTGAATTCCATTGTACACATTCGGAATCAAACCTTTCATTTTATATTACACAAGGTAATAAAAAAATGGTTGTTCTGTTTCAGAAATTTGATACAGCAGTTTTCTCTGTTTTTTTTTGTTAAAAATAGAGAAAAAAAAACATCACATTCCCATATGACTTGTTATATTTTAGAGAATGGGAAAGAAATGAAAGTCAGGGTATTTACATTTTGAAAACTTCACAATTTGAAAACTTTTGCGAGAGTGGAGCTTCAGAATTCATTATCATCAAAACACGCGCTTCCGTGGGATTTTTTTATTAAAACTGACAACTGCTCGGAAAAAGTTTTGAAAATAAATTGCAAAGTTTTGTGCTTCATATGACATATCTGACTCTTGCTTCTTTTCCCCCTTTCTAAGTTTTTAACTTTTATTCTTTGTTGTATAAAATGTTAAAAATACTTTTAATCTGAAAAGTTTTTTTAATTACATTTTTTATCCATTCTTGGAAGAGTAAATGATTCATATGTGACATAAAATAGTGAAATTTACTACGTATATATCATTCTCACACATATATTTTTTTTAAAAAAGGAAAGAAACAGTTAGCGAGTGATCGCAATCTCCAATTCGAGGTCAGCTTTGTTCAAGCCCATTTCGACTGAGTGAGCGAAAATTAACATCGCACTATTCAGCTACTCGAAGACTGTCGGTGACGGACGTCATCATTTTGAACCCTTATCAAGTGACGAAGACGACGCTTGAGCTCCCACTTCCTCTAAATTCAACACCACACCAACGGGAGGATGTTTTAACTCGACAGATTTGACGTGCATCTGTCCCTCTAAACGACAGGTCTTCAGCGGCACTAGGCTCGAAATGACACGCTGGCCTCTAGTACGTAGTTTTTACCACAGCATCCACACAAGTCTGTTTCGGATGAGAGTCCTTACTTTTAAGACTCACCATGAAGTATGACGTATGCTCATTAAGTCTCTAGATGCTCAGAGTCTTCCCGTTGTGGCGTGAGAAATTTAGAAGATAGAATTATGAGAGTAGCTTTTAGAAATCGTGTGATCATTTCCCGATAGCTTTTGAACTGTTTCTGATTATATGAGTGTTTATTAATTCAAGCAAAGGGTATTGAAAATGAATAACTTAATTTTCAACTATGTGATCAAGTGACGAGGACGATACAAAATCTTGCAACTCATTCTCCGAACTTCCACATCCCGCTGATGTGAATATTTTGTATCTCGATAGATTTAAACGTATATTTTTGTTACTCTAAGCAGCGAGTCTTTAGTGACAAGAAGACTGAAGTATGTGACTCGGGAAAAATACGGCTGGTCTCACGAGTTCATATCCGTGATTGTTAACTACCATTGAAAAAGGAAGAATTCAAGTATGTAAAATAGTTAGGTATTTCATTGAAATACACAGCGTGATTCACTACCACACCGACGAACCTGCAAGGTATGTAGAGGGTACAGAGACGACTCGGAATCATATAGGAATGTAGGGTAGCTATATATATATTGTTGTAGTTGCGAGCTATGGGACAAAGAAGCAGAGAACAAAACAGATACAGCAACACATGCTACAATAAACATTTTATTGAAAGTTTGTACTACATCAGGTATACGAAATTACGACGAGAAATCGCCCAACAGGCCAGACAGCGACGCTGCAAGTAATTCCTGACGTTCTAGAAGATTCTTTCAGGCAGTCTTGCTGTAAATAGTGCTGAACGGAAGATTTCGTGAACGCCAGTCCTGTTGGAAATCCTCATATGCAATTCGTTTCCCAAAGTAAGACGATGGAATTGTAATGAAAGGGGGAACTCCCAACATGCTGACAGTGTATGGAGATGTGGATTGTAGCGGGTAAACACCTCGGTGGTTGTGCCAAGTATCACCAGGTCGTGTGATACGGAACAAGCCTGTTTGTTGTGAATATGATTTGAACAGTCGTGTGGCCCGTGGATCACTGTTAGTTTATATGTGTCCCGAGAATGATTTTAAATTTATTAATTTGCCCACGAGCGTAAAAGTTTGAAGACCCCTACGCTAGACCATGAGTCTTATATCGGGTTAAGAAATGTATATTGTGTGGTGTATTAAAAAGTAATTGTTGATATTCCCTGAAGTAAAAATGTAAAAGAGCAAATGGGGCTGATGCAGTGGATTTGCAATCAAAATATCAATCGTTCAAACCAAAGGAGAGAAAGGCATTGCCTTTAGCGTCATTAAATGTTCTCTTTTCAAAATATGTAAAAAGAGCAGTCATGAACACTAGCGGCGGGAAAGCGACCCCTGCTTAATAGAATTGTGGCAGGGGTCGACGCAAAGACACGCAGTTTAAATAAATTCTTCAATGAGACGTTTATTTTCCTTTCGGATGAAAAGCAAACAAGAAATAGAATGTGGAAAAAAGAGCTGAAGGAGGGGGACAAGCAAACATTCGAAGATATCGAAATCCCATTAAAGCTTCGTTCGTGTCCAACCGATCATCGCAAAAAAGCCACACCCGTTGACACGGAAAATTGCAATTTTTTTTTATTTTGTTAAAAAAAGAAAGCATGCCGAAAATGCAACCGGAAATTAAATTCTCCATTTCTACTTCCTCTCAGCTCCGGGGGGAAATTTAAGAAATGGCGAAAATTTGTTTTTCCCTTTGTAAAGGGGAAAAATGGGAATTTTAATGAAGTCCGGTGCTTTTTGAGGTGCATTTTCCCCCTTCCCTCTTAGGAAGGAAGTCGCGAAGGGTAATTTTCGGCGTGGGTGGAAATGACGAAATTAAGAAAAGAAAAGCGGATTCCGTAATCGTTACATCTCTGCGAGAATACTCTTAAAAACCATCATATAATAGGTTTCAAATTATATTTTAACAATGCTAAAATGTTAATTATTGTTATTATAGTGAATCTCACACACACATAAAAAAAGACTGCAAGAATTTAATCTTTTTTTTTCCAGAAAAAATTAGTACCGTTTTATGTAGAATCTTCTTGGAGTTAGTTGAAAAGAGGATACACATTATACTATAAAAGAACTACCCAACACTGGAACTGGTGAAACTCATAATCAGTTAGTAGAATTTCTTAACTCGCGCTTACTTGATAAGGAAAAAAAAACTGACTGCTTATTGAAAATAAATTTCTATGCAAAATGAATTGGTAGAAATGATGAAATTAATTTTGAAACTTTTTCAATTGTATCCAGTGACGAAAATATGCTGCATTATTACAGATGAAACATTCAAACTCATATTTTTTATAAGCTTTAATAAATGCCAATAGATATTCATCGCATATAAATTTTGTTTTCTTATTTACAGAAAATCACCATTATTTTTTTTAAACAATTACCTTTTGCGTGGAAGCAATACAAGCTAGCCACTGGATTTTTAATAAGACAAGGGCTATCTTTCAGCTGACCTCACAATCGTCTAACTTTCACAGATACAAGACCATGTATCGACACACATAGAGCACTTATAAATCTATACACAAATCCACGCGTAAGGTTATTCTCCAAAGTATGTGGCTTCCTATCTCTGTTAAAGGGGTTAACTTCAAGCAACGGCCGCAGTAGCCAAGTAGTCAGGGTAAAGAACTCGTGACCGGCGTGTTATGTGTTTGAGTACACTACCGCTCAAGATCCGCAGTGTAGGAGGTAATGCACGTTAAATATGTCTAGGTTCAAAGTCCTCCTTTTGGTATAGTGTAGAAGTTAAGGGAGGGAGTGCCAGCTCAAAAGTCGTCTCCGTCACTTGATCATGGTTCAAAATGACGAGGTCTTTTGCCAAAAACCCTGATATAGCTGAATAGTGTGACGTTAAAGGTCACTCAGTCACTGAAGCAGCACATTTCCCCCTTTTTCAAAATGTTTCAAAGGAATGAATTTATGGAACATTTGTAAGAAATTGAGACTGCTCTTACCGTAACCAGTAATGATTGCAATACCGGTAAACCGGGATACCGAAGTCCGGTATTTTGAACCATTTGTACAATTTTGTAATACCGGTATTCACAAATTTAAATACCGTTTTTTCGGTATTTATTGAAACCTTAAGAATTGTCTCTACTATATATTCAGGGATAGTAAACATAGCAAAACAATATAAGTTTTTGATTTTATGTCACCTTAACGGGCGAAATTAATTAGAGTGCGAATATAAAGTTGCATTTTGCAATCAGGAGAAGTGATAAAATATGTGAATCCTCCAAGAAGGCGGGCCCAAAGTATTTTATTACTGTTCAAAGCGATACTGCACACGCGCAGGATTCGTAGTCTGGTATTCGTATTGGTAAAAACAAGGTTGTAGCTGTAAAGAAAGTGCTTAATATATTTCAATATTTTTTTAATTAGTTTGTTATTCACATTGCATTTGCGCATATCACATACTTCTGGGTTCAAAATATTTTTTCAGATTCATTATATATATACTCATAAATAATAAACCGTAATAATGAAAACGGATTACTTTAAAGAACATAAAAAAATCAGTTGATAATACTTCGGTTTGGTTTCATTATTTATATGATGAAAAGAATATTGTGGCACAATGTAAAAAAAGTTCAAGAGTTATTAAAGTGAATGGAGGAAGTATATTTGGACTCCACCACTGTTTCAAATATTTTTTGCGATATTTACTTTCCCTAATAAATCTGGCAAATAAAACAAAGAAACACATGTGTTTTCTTTCTTTTTTTTTAAATTTCTGCAACCGGTATTAAAACAGTGTCCCGGTATTAAGATCTAAAACACATACCGAATACCACGTTTTTGAACTCTTAGTTCAATATATTACAATCCCTAGTCACCAGTTTTTAATGCATATTTATTGAATTATTATTATTATTATTTTTATAAAAACATCTTAAAAATTGTTGAGTAGATTTTATTTCGAAATTTATTTAGGAAATAATATAGGAAATCAATCTACCAATATGATTCAGCATGCCACATAGTTGGACGTTTTTGAAACAATTCGATTCAAGCGATAATGCATGCAGAATAAGAGAATAGAGATCAATAATATATACTTAAAGTTTTATTGTATATTAAATTTGCATTATTTGAAGCTATTTATTATAATAAAACTAAACAGCATAAAATAGAACTATTTCTTCAATAAAAAAAAAAAAAAAGTTAAAATTTTACATATATTATGAATTTTTAAATATATTTATTAAAATAAGAAATAGACAACATAAAATATAAATGTCCCCTTTATTATAGTTAAATAAGAATTTTAATACGAACCTAATGCTTGCACCACTCAATATCAGGGGTAAAATTTGTGACTCAGTTTTACACGATAGAGTATGAAATAATTTTTACTTAGACTTGTGTGTGTGTGTAGAACCAAAAGCAGAAGCAGAGTACATGCGATTTTCTCTTTTCAAACAAATGTTTAAAGCATTAACTTTGAATAATTTTCAAAACAGCTGTACATTTATCTTAAGAGTTATTTTTTAAATTTTTTTGCAATTCTGTAAATGCCCATAATTTTTCAGATGCTCGTCAAATAAGGTCTATTTCAAAGTTATCAACTTCCATCCGCTCAAAAATTTACAATTCTGTGGAATACCACTGAGAATCGTACCGCTTGCAACATGTATCACGAGTGCCATAGGTTGCCGACTCCTGATCTAGAGTTTTATGTTTAATTTGGACCAACAATTTGCCTGTCCACTGACATACACAGCGTTAGTCGACTAGGCTGATACGGTAATCCCCTCAATCCATTCACTAAGCACTTTTACTCATGTCACTTCAAGTCCCTCCTAAGCTTCTTAAGGCCCCAATTTAAAAGCAGCACCCACTAGTGACCCTTAAAGTACACAATGCATGGCATACGTAGTCAAATTCTAGATTATAGAGTAAGTCACAACACAAATAAATGTGCGTGACTCACAATCTCAAAAACATAGGCACAAACCAACATCCGCCTGTCAAATAAGTAATGACGTGTAGGCATAGGCCTAGACATGGACGCGACAATCAACACATCATAATTCAGCCATACCACTGTTGCCAGTTGGGGTATAGTTCAAGATTCCCAGCTTTTCACAGAATATGTCGGGTAATAACATTAGACCGTAAAAATCATTTGGATCCTGATCTTATTGAGGTCGAGTCGAAAACGAGACGAGGCTGAGGCCCTTGCCTTCAGACGTCCCTGCTCCAAGGAAGGGAAATTCTTTGTCTGTTGAGAGTGATTCTTAAAGAAGGTTATTTCACCATCTCCTACTGCAATTGATTTACAACCTCTCTTGAACAGAGTGTAATCAGGAACGTTCTTCTATTGACGTGCCAGCAGTCGTTATTTGAGATAACAAGTTTTTTCGATACATGCCGTTCTTACCATTAGTTGTGCTTTATTTGAAAGGGCTTTGTTGGCTTCCACATGGAATGCATACGCAATCAATACTAATTGGTTATGCTGCCATCTAGTGTTCAATTTATGAATTACAGCTTTACAAAGTAAATGGTGGCTTAAGAGATGGTGTAATTTGAACATTCCATGTTGGGAAAACCCTTCTCTTGCCTTCAGAAGGAGGACTCTGGCCTCCCCTTTTGCCAATGTGTCTTACCCCTAAACCAGTGATCTGCGATCCCCGGTCCGCGGACCGGTACGGGTCCACCTAAAGAACATTGAATTATTGCCATTTTAGTGCATTTCGCTCGGATTTGCGCAACTTTCCACGGAAAAATCAATTTATATTTCATATTAAATCACTTTCATTCATTTTTTGTGTAACTATATTTTATTCCGAATGCATATTTTAATGTAACTAAATTAAAATTGTTAAATCAAAACAATATAAAATATAAACAATCAACGTGTCCCACCCTCAGCGGGCCAGGGTAAAATTATCAAATGTTGACCGGTCCGCAGAGATAAAAAGGTTGCTGAGCACCGCACTAAACCATGAAAAAATCCTCCCTCCTCTCCCTGGTCATTGGGGCTGCTGTAGCCCAGTGGTCAAGGTATCGGATCATGGCAGGCATGTCACAAGTTCGAGCCTAGTACCACTAAAGACCCGCCGTGTAGGGCAGCGATGCACGTTAAATCTGTCGAGAGCTGAAACGTCCTCCCGTTGGTGTGGTGTGGTAGTTAGGAGAGGGGGTGACAGCTCAGGTGTGACCACGTCACTTGACCATGGTTCAAAATTACGTGGTCCGTCACCCAAAGCCCTCGTGTAGCTGAACAGTGCGATGTTAATATTCACTCATTCACTCCCCGGTCATTTACTCAAAACTACGACTACGTTTTTCGGTACGACTTGCAGGAGAGAGAGATTTTCACAAATAAAAAAAAAAGTAATATACTTTCATTTTTTCACATTGCACTTTAAGGTATCCAACTAACCTAAAATCATGATTTTTTAAAAAAACTGACAATTTTTTTAAGAAATATTTTATGGTCCATCTTATTAGCTTTATAAAAATACCAAGCGTTTTATTTTGCATTTACTTCAACAAAAACTGCAAAAGTTTTAGTAAAAGCAGATACCTTAATTGTACATAAAGTGTCAAACTTTAAATTTCGTTTTACTCGAAATGTTCAAACGGGGACAGCGATTGCTCAAAATGCTGAAATTTGCTGAAGTTTTTTGTATATGTTCTGCATAACAGTAGAAGTGTTTTAACCTTCAGATTTAATAATCACTGTTTTATTACAAAATGTACAGTACTTTATTACTGTTTTTTAAAGCAATTTTATATAGTAACTAAGATAAAGTGCTCTAGTTTTTGTAAAAATTAAAATATCTCTTATCCTGAAGGTCATTACAAAAAGGAATAGCAAAATAATACATCAAAACTGTAAAATTAAGAATTTTCCGTTTACTATTTGTACAGATCGGGCCCACTTAAGTCATTTTTTGTCAATTATTACCAATTTTTTTCCAATTTTAGTAGTAATCATTTAATTTTCTCTTTTTAATTTTGGTCTTTTTTTCTTAAAATGAACTAAATAATCCTAAAATTCACAAAAAAATCTCCATATCTCCATTTTTTTTAAAAAAAAATGTTGTCTCAAGTAGTCAGATACATTAAGCCAACGAGAATGTTGGTGACTAATCAAGTATTTTTTAACTACAACCAAGTAAACTTGCACTTACGTTATACACTCCGAACTTCCACACTAAAAAAACGTAAGGAGTTTGAAGCAAACAGATTTCACACCTCGTCCCTCGATACGATTAGTAATGAATTCAAGATATGAACCTCTTACTCGAAAGTAACAACACCGATCACGATGAAAAATAATGGTAGAGGGATATTTATTAATTTAAATACTTGATTTAGTTCAGTCACAGCTATTAATTACAGTATATACATTGAAGTTATTAAAAGGATTCATTAGTTCTTTAGAGTTAAATTTTGTTATTTGTGAGGGAGGAGATTAGATCCGTCCTCTTCCAAGTTTTCCAACCGATTTCTCTCTGCCCTCTTAAGTCTTGGGATGGTAGGGGTCTGCCTCTTTATTCTCGAATTACATCCTGTTCGTGGGAGGAGTAGAGGGTTCTCATGGTGTCAAAGGTTGCCGGGGGATGTCCAAAGACAAGAGCTCGCAATATTTTAAGGGTGTGTACGCGTACACAGAAACGCAGTTGTTCCATTCACAAAGAGAAACAGATTTTCAGCTGTGTGGTGTGTGACGGGAAAACATTACAACGTATGTGACCACTCGGATACCTCGATCAGAATCTCAGGGTAAAGGATCTTGAGAAAGAGAATATGAAACTCTTTTCGAGGTTCTTAAATGGAAAGAAAGGGTCTCTTTAATATTATTTGAGTCGGTTATCTGTAACCGAGAAGTTGGTAAGAAACAAAAAGCCCACGAAGGGACTCGTAATTCACAAATATAATTGGATTATTGAGTGGATAAAAGGACTGGAACTATCTTATCCGCCAAGGGACCGCCAAAATCGGATGCGGTCCTGATTGTCTTGAAATATATTCAGTTACAAATTATGAATTCCACAAATTATATGTGTACTTACATGTTGCCAAGTTGATAGCTTCGTGCATCCCTAGAAACAAGACTCAAAATTTATACCAGGAAGGGGGTTATGAAAGAGAGAAACATATTTAATAACAGTTATGAATAATTTAAAATGAAATTTCCTTCGCGCAGCTCCTGTGCGTATTTCGGATTTCATGAATGTATAAAGCAGTGTAATTATTAACTAGAACATAATAGCCAGTGTATTTTTAATAAAATGCAGTTTTTCTCTGTACAGTAGTCGGAAATTGTAGGCTGCCCGCATTAATTTCCACATATTTTGTTACATTTGAACGAAACTACCATTACTGGTAAGGATTCAAAAAGGAATCTAAATTTTAGTAAATTAGTTGTGATAATCTATTTTTAACTCTAGTTAATGTAGTTAAGCAACTTCTAAATCAAAAATTTGTCCCTACAGGACTTTTTTTTTCGCATGTTTAATTTTTTTCTCTTAAAAATTAACCAAAGCTTCAAATTTTATAAGCTCTTTGCATGAAAGTTAGTGAAAGAAAATTCTGCATGAAACGTTTTTAAAAAAACATGCATTCTGTATCAAGCTTTTGAAGAGTAAAAAATTCTACTCAACATTTTTCAAAAAGATTTTTGTTCCAAAAATCAGATGATTATTTTCCTCCGATTCTAAAAATAAAAAATAAGGGACATTAAAAGCAAATAAAGACAGTTCTTGCAAAAAAGGGGTTTTTTTGTAATGCGCTAAAATTTTTGCACTTTTGTATTTATCATGGCATCAAACAACCAAATCAAAAATATTTTTCAACTCCCTCCTCATACCCTAAAACTCCTTAGATTTACGTCGAAATTTCCGTCGGATATCACAGACCTCTGAAAGGCAGTATAGGCGTATTTATATTTATTAATTATACAGAAATCTGCACCAAAACTCTCTATCTCTCTCACTCTGTGTGTGTGCGCATATATATAGGAAATTTTTATTATTATTCTTTTTAGTATTACTAAAGTATTTGTCCCAAATACTATAAAAGATCCATAACGTTTTCTTCTTATGAAGAACTCACCCTTTTAGTTTCATTCGGCGCGAAATTTCTATTTCCTGGAAGGGGAGCTTCTTAAATCTAGCATTCTGAGCATCAGAATTCGAATCTTTGACTGAAAAATACCGTCCGCAACTTCACGATGTATGGCACGGTGCATGTCACGAGTATGGAATAAAGATAAAAATCTATATTTGCAAGCAGTTTGGGGGTATACAGGGGTGCAAAATTAGTAGAAGGCAAGGAGTCAAAATGGGCTTCTGTCATAGAAACGGGTAGCATAATCCATTCTACTTCATATCTAAGTCACTCATCAATACAATATTAGCTGGAGAGGGCTGGCGGGCCAGTCAACCCATTAACAGAGGTTTTCAATGGGTGACAGATCTATAGACTTTCAGGCCCGGATGAAAATCGAATAACTTGCGCATAGAAAAATGTCACGACGAAAGGTAGTAAAAGGTATGACGTGCAACATGTTGTTGAAAGAAGGCGTTTCCAGGACTCAAAGATTGTTTCCATTACCATTAGATGTAAGATGTCAGAAAAGTACACAGATCAGCTTTCAGTTGATCGTCATTACGGACTAAAGACGAGCGTTTCATGAGCTGCCCTAACCATCACACAAGGTGCAGGGCCCCTTCTTTGATATCGAATGCAAGCAGAGGAAGAGCATTCTCCTTGGGTGAGTGAAGATTAAAGTCGCACTGTTCAGCTACACGAGAGCTTTTGGCGACGGACCACGTCATTTCGAACCATGGTCAAATGACAAGGAGGACACCTGATCTGACATTCTCCTCGGTGCTTTCGGACACGTCCATCAGAATATTGAACGCAGAACCGGTCTGAAAAGAAAGCATTATATTCCTGTATCCAGCTTTGTCGTAAGCGCACCAGATTCGTCGTCTATCTTTCTCTCTGTTACATTGTCAAGGGAATCCGAAGTAATGTGCCAACCGTCCACGCTGCTGCAGACGTAGTCGCACTGTTCGAGCGAATACTGGGCGTGATGTAAACATGGCCATTTTCAGACCAATGGTCCGTGATGTAGTTGTATGGTTTTACAGGGCTGACCTCTCAATATATGTCTGTCCTCTCGGACATTAGTTTGTCGGAGATTAGAACCCGCGACCTATGGATTCGTAAGCACGTAACTTACCACTAGACAAAAGTAATCCCACTTGGCGGAGGTGGTGTTACTGGCTTATTTAGATACCGCCACATCCCTATCAAATTTAAGACCCATCGCTGATACATTAACATCATCTGATAAAATCTAGTAAGTATAGTGCTCAAGAATAGTTGGGGGAAAATCATTTCTGTATGTTAAATAAATGCGTTCAATAAACGTTAGGTGATTTATTTTACAATCTTCCAACGAAGGCGCAAAAAAATTAATGATTTCGCACAATATAAATTCTAAAAAGTTTTAAGAATGAAATTCTAAATTGAATTGTGTGTGCGTGTTCATAAAACATACTTTAAACTTTTTAAATATTTATACGTAGAAGTAATGTACTATGAGCATTACTTTAACAAAAGAAAAACAAACAAAATAAAAAAATAAAAACCACGTAAATAAAAACAACCAAAACGTTTAACGTCAAACAAAAGCAAACGAGGTTCTTTTTTTTCAACTGAATTCGTTACGTGTTTTTAATGCATGCAATTAAATGTTATAATAGTTTTATTTAAAATATTTGGCAACTAACACACAGTAATAAAGGGATTTTAAAATTTCAGGGATTATGCACAAAATCTTTTATATAATGATACAAAAACATGATAAGATGCTTCTTCTTTTCAAGATCTTTTTTTAAAAAAACATGATTGAGAATGCAAAGAAGGATAATTGTTGCAGTTTAAAATGAAAAGATTTAAACATTTAAAAAAAATTGTATTAATGCACTGCAAAGAGAGAGAGAGAGAGAGAAATATTTTTTTTAAATGTGGACAGTTTATCATATTCTATGTCACAAGCGGGGAAGGGGGTAAAGAACATTAAAATACCTTTCTGAAACTCCGAGGAAAAAAACGAAAATTGAAAAAACACATCGCTTATTTTATGCTAAACTTCATGTTTGCTGTTCTTTTTTCAAAGCACTTTTTTTTTTTCGCTCAATTTCATAAAGAACAACTTATCTTCTCAAACAAAAATAAATTTTTGGGGGAAAAAAGTTTGAGATCATTGGAAAATATTAAAGAACTATCTACACTCATAATTTTATTTACTTTTTTTTCTCCAAGATTTCTTCTTTCTTTTTTTTAATCTTTTCTTGCTTTCGCAAAGCTGTTGCATTATACTTCGTGGAAGACATTTCTTTTTTCATTAAACTTTCTCTTTTTAATGAGATTTCTCCCTTTAATATTTTTGTCTTTAATCTTTTTGTGACATCTAGGTTTCATCATTTATTACAAAAAGTCCTCGATTTAATAAAATTATTCCTTTTTTATCATTTTTTAATGTTTTTAAAAGAACAAAAGTCGTTTAAAAGAGCGAAATGTAGCGCCGTATCGAAATTCAAAGCAGTGACGCCAGTCGTGGATGCACAAATGATCTTTGTGCGACACTACATCATCAAACAACTGTCTATTCTTGTTAAATTGAAAAGAAATAATTCGAAAGAACGTTTCGTTCTTTTTCTAGAAAAAAGATTCATTAAGAAATTATTTACAATTTATACTTTTTCTTTGTACGCCAACTCAATTAATATCATCAGAATGTGGAATGGCCCTTATGTATGGATACGTATCTCTTCATTGGTAAGGATTCGGTTATAATTATTCGGTATTTCTGTGCAACCAGCTGCTCTTAAAAAAAAAAAGTTACAACTTTTCTTTTAACACAAAATAAACTTTGTGTAGCCAATAAGATTATTTTTCCCAAGGGGGGTGCACAGTGGTATTTTAAGCTTTGAAGACATTCCCTAGCAGCTGGTATCACTTTCTAGCGCGGCACCCAACAGGCGATACCAATTACTGCAAGTCATTTTGACAACCAGTTTCCTCCTCAGAGGGATGCGCCTCGCAATGTACTCGGATTTTTTTTTTGCCGAGATCATCCACTCGAGGAATCTTTCGATTTTCTGCATCCTGAAAATCCACCGTCCGGGTTGAACCCACAATCTTAGCGACAAACGCGAACCACGCTTCCAACCGGTGTAAGATTAATTTTATTACCGTTTACTTGGTACACAGTCATCCACTCTTTTGTATGATTATTTTTACAAATGTACTTGATCAGGGGTGGCTAACTGAAATAACCTTACGGGTCACTTCGGAAAAACATTATAATTCCTCGTGAGGCATATAAAAATATATATCCTATATTAGATTTAGATGCATTACAAATATTTACAGTAGTGAAAATTTAAAACGGAATGAAAATTCTCTTATTATTTCTTTATTTTTCATGTATACAAACATTGATACTTTAATAATAATCATGCAATCAAATATGCCTAGACTTAGCAATAAGCAGCGCGGTAAAACTGCAGGAATCAAGTGTGATGCCAAGGGGGTTGCTGCAATACTATACTGCTCACTTCGAAGTATGTATAAAACAGAAGCAACATAATAAAATAGACACAGTTTTATTTGTTACAAAGCACTACACAAATATCAAAAATATTGCTAAAAAAACCAATTTTGTAAAGTTGTAATGAATCTCGTGGCCACCGAAGGTTGGTCACCCCTGTACTTGATACATGCATGCGTAAACTGGAATCGTGATATGCCGAAATAGTGTTTAAGAAGAATTGAATTAATCGATTGGTTGTTTATTAGCTTCCCATTGCATCTTAATTGTTCTAGAGAAATTTACTATGGTCCACTTAATGTTAAACCAGGGTCAAGATCCAGGGTAAGTACGTCGCACAGTTCAGCTACACGAGGGCTTGGGTGACGGACGTCATTTTTAACCATGATCAATTGACGAGGACGACGTCTGAGTTGGCACCCTCCTCTCCTAACTACTGTACCACACCAATGGGAGGACGTTTAAGCTCTCCACAGATTTAACGAGCATCGCTCCCCCACACGGCGGGTCTTCTGTGGTACGGGGCTGAAACTCATGACATATCAGCTAAGAGTCCATGATCTTGACCACTGAACTACCAAGGCCCTCTCAAGAGCACGCCGTCAATTTGGGTGCTTTGAATATCAACGAATTTAAAGTGCATCAGTCACCCTACACCAGGGGTGGCCATTAAGCAAACCGTGATCAACCAGTGGACCGCTAAGACTTTTTTAGGGGACCGCTTTTACTAAAAACTAAGACACGCAGATAAAATTAAGCATATTTGTGGCATCTAGACTGGAGGCAGGGTGCGCCGCAACACTTTGAAATAGTAAGACGTAGCCCGTACCCTGGAAATGTCTCACCACCCCTGCTCTACTCGGTGGGTATGTAATGGCACCTGGACTCGAACTTTCAGACACTAGTTCGCGATTATGATTACTAGCATACCGTAGCTTCAATGGTATTTTTAAGGAAGCATTTTAGTTGTAATGATTTATTTCAAATCGAACGTATAACTATAATAGTAATGCTTAAAAGCATGTTATTTGATCAAAGGATTCAATATACAATATGAAAACGAAGTAGATTATTGAGTGAGTGAGCGTCGCCCTACTTTAGCTACATGAGGGCGTTTGAGTGACGCAGCTCGTAGTTTTGAACCATGGTCAAGTGACGAGGACGACACCTGACCCTCTCATAATTATCACACCACAACAACTGGAGAAGGTTTCAGCATTAACAAATTTAATACCCATTACCTACACGGTGGGTCTCATGAACTCATGACAAGCCTGCCATTTTTTTTAATTAAACAATTTTCATAACTTTTTTTTGTTGCCTCTTATGTGCATGTTTGATGTAAAACAGATTTTATACTTCAAATTTCATAAAAGAGCTACCCGTTTAACTTTTTAAGGAACAAACTAGAAATTTATAATGGGATTTTAAAATGCTACTCTCTCCAGTAAAAATTGGCGTACATATATGAAATTTCATTTACAAATACGTTAATGTAAACTCATTTCCATAAATTAATGATAATTCAGAATCACACAGAAATTGAACTCTAAAATAAAAATTTCACCTGTTTAATTATCTTCAAGAAGAATATGCAAATTACAGGAAACCACTAGATCGCGCGGATAGTACGTCACAATGTCGAGAGTGTAAAAGAGGGTAATATAAGGAATGGCGGCAAAGAAGTAAAATTGTTCACAGGCGCTTTAAAAGCCTTTCAGTGCAATAACCGCATAGTTATGGCACCAAGGAAGCATTTGAATGATTTTTTGCATGGTAGAATTACTGGTAGTATCCGGGGAATTTGGAATCGCCCAGAATGTCATATCCAGGCTTTAGCAACGATTCCAAGATGATGGTAATGTGAGTAGAAGTTACAGCACAGGTCTCCCCCGAGTTACAACGCCGAACGAGGACCGGTATTTGGCAGTTACTGCCAAAAGAAAAAGACAGAGCACAGCATCTGACCTGTCTCGTCAGCTCCCGGTACGACAGTTTCAAGGCAGACCGTGTACAGACGCTTAGGGCACATTGGTTTATATGCTCCTAGGCCTGTCATATGTGTTCCACTTACCGCAACTCACTGTCACCTGCGATTAACCTGGAGTAGAGAGCATGCATTGTAAACACCACAACAGTGGTTTTGTGTGATGTTTTCCGACGAGTCCAGGTTTAGTTTGCTGTCTGATTCTCGCCGGACTTTAATATGAAGAGCGCCAGGTACCCGTTACCACCAAGAGAACACCATTGAACGACACCGTTACGGTAGTGCAGGATGGGGCTCGCTCGCGCGCGTGCGTTTGAGGAGGAATTATTCTTGGTTCCAGACCTGACCTGCATGTTCAGAGTGTAACGATGACAGGCCACATTTGATTTTTACCATGAGTTAAACACTTACTTAAACGGATGGATAGATGGATTGAAGATAGATACTTTCGACAAATTATCAGATCTAATCATAACAGATCAACTAAAACTAAAAACGCCTTTTGAATTTAAAGAATATTACCTTGATGAATGGGCAAATATGAATTACCTTGTTCAATTAGCAGAAAAACTAGAAGAATTCGAAGATTTTAAAAGGATTCTGAAACAAAAATCTAGCAGTCCATTTGTGAAGAAACAAGAATTTAAATCCACAGAAAAGAATTGCATATATGAAGCACCGGGAAAATTCAAGTATAACAGGAAAGATAAGAAGTTTCCAGCGTCAACAAATTACAACAAACATTACGAAGCCTCTGTCACCAAGTACGAAATGTTCAAAGATATCAAGACAGAGTTCAGAAAGGGTATTACAACAAAAATTACGAGAAAAATTCAAATCACAATGCTTCCAAGCATGCTCAGATGAACTATTCAAAATCGCAGAAATTCAAAGAACCTCCAAAAGAAACTTGCACACTCACCGTTAGGGAAGGTTTACGTACTAAAGAGATATTTTTTGGAAAGGTGAAAATCACGGCGCTCATAGACAGTGGTAGTACCGTAAGTTTGCTCCGAGAAAACACGAGCAGAAGAATAATAGATCCAACAAAATTATCGAAGAACAAGATGCTTCTCACAGGTATTGGTGCAGTACAAATGACAACTATCGGTTCCTTTGAACATGAGTTCGAAATAGATGATGAAAATTACTCGTTAACTTGGCATGTTGTACCTGCTGATAAATTAAAAAATTCGAAGCAGTTATTGGATTAGATCTTTTGGAACAAGCATCGATAAGTTTCACTAAAGAAGGGGTTATATTCAACAAATATGAGAATCATGCACAGCTTACACAAATATCAGCTGAAAATCTTCAAGAAGAACTAGACCTGCGTCATGTTGAAAATCGTCAAATCAAGAAGGAACTTGAAAAGTTAATTCAAGACTACAAGCCAGAAAAAACAGGATCTACCGACGTCACAATGAGAATTATTCTAAAAGACGAAGAACCAGTCTGTCAACCCCCTCGTCGACTAGCTTTCACAGAAAGAAAAGAAGTAAACAAACAGATAGAAGAATAGCTCAACGAAGGCATATAGGTCCGAGTTCTTCGAAAAATGCAAGTCCAATCGTAATGGTAAAAAAGAAAGATGGATATTCGAGAATGTGCATTGACTACAGAAAATTGAATCAAAACTTTGTGAAAGATAAATTTCCGTTACCTCTTTCCGTTTTGGATACTTTGCAAGAAGCAAAGGTATATTCTACATTAGATTTGCGCAATGGTTTCTTTCACGTCGATGTTGACTAAGATTGCAGAAAGTATACTTCCTTTATCGTCCCAGACGGACAATTTGAATTCAACAAAGTTCTTTTTGGACTAAGCAAAAGTCCAGAAGTTTCCCAACGCTACGTATCAAGTATATTTGGAGATCTTACTCCAAAAGGAATTGTAATCAGTTATTTAGATGATCTCGTCATTCCAGCGAAGAACGAAAAAGAAGGTCTAGTAAAACTTAAAATTATTTTTGAAGTCGCAAATAAATACGGATTAGAAATTAAGTTCAAGAAGTGCCAATTCTTAAAAAAGAAAATTGAATTTCTAGGTCACATTGTAGAAAGTGGAGCTATTAAACCATCTCCCACGAAAACACTAGCTGTCCAAAAATTTCCAGAACCATGAACAATAAAACAAGTACAAAGTTTTATTGGCTTAACTATGTATTTCCGCAATTTCATCAAAGATTATTCAAAGATAGCTAAACCACTTAGCGATTTAACAAGAAAAGAAAAACTCTTTTTTTTTTGAGACTCAACAAAAAGAAGCATTTGAAAAATTGAAGAAAATCATGTATGAAGGCCCAATATCTTGCACATTTACAAGTATGGAAGAAAAAACAGAACTCCATACAGACGCTTGTAAACAAGAAGCTGAAGATGGAAAGTTACAACCCGTTTACTACATGTCGAAGAAGACAAATACAACAGAAGAAAAGTATGACAGCTACGAACTAGAGGTACTAGCAATTATCAACGCATTAAAGAAGTTTCGTGTTTATCTTTTAGGACAACACTTTAAAATAGTAACTGACTGTTCAGCATTTCAGAAGACTATGCAAAAAAAGGATCTAATTACTCGCATAGCCAGATGAGCGCTTCAATTAGAAGAATTCGATTATGAAATAGAGCACAGAGCTGGAAGTCGTATGAAGCATGTTGATGCTCTTAGTCGATATCCCGTAATGATAGTATGCAATGATACATTAACTTCAAAGCTTAAAAAAGCACAAGAGAAAGATGACAACATCCAAACACTGAAATCGCTTCTAGAGAAGCCAGAATCAGAAGAGTTTTTGAGTGAAACGGTATACTCTACAAGTACTTAAAAGGTCGAGAATTAATCGTAACCCCTAAAGCAATGGAAGCTGAACTGATTAAATTGATTCACGAAAATGGTCATTTCTCAGTAGGGAAAAACAAAAGAAATTGTGAAACAGGACTTTTTTTTATCCAAAATTTAACTAACGTCGTTAAAAAAGTAATACTTAATTGCGTTCCATGTATCTTAGCTAATAAGAAAACTGGCAAAAAGGAAGGGTTTTTGAATCTTATTTCTAAGGAAAGCATTCCCTAAGCACGTACCATGTTGACTTCATTGGTCCTTTACCCTCCACAAACAAAAGTTATCAACAAATTTTCACCGTAGTAGACGCATTTATCAAATTTACTTGGCTATATCCCGTCAAAACTGTGTCTGCTGAAAGTGCCCGCGAAAAACTAAAACAACAGCAGAAACATTTGGTAATCCCATCAGAATGATCTCTAATAGGAGTTCAGCGTTCACTTCAAAATTATTCAACGACTATAATGATGAAGAGAACATTCAACATCTACAAATACAGGTGTTCTTCGAGAAAATAGGACAAATTGAACGAATTCATCGAACTTTGATTCCAGTTCTCACCAATCTATCATTAGACGACTCAACGAAATGGTACAAATACGTCGACAGATTACAGAGAATACTAAACAGCACTATATGTCGCAGTACAAAATGGACACCATTCGAACTATTAATGGGGACCAAAATGCGTAACAAGGAAGACATTCTAATCAAAGACCTACTTCTAGAAGAAATGGCGAAAGAATTGCTAAAGCAAAGCAAATTTTTAAGAAACGATGCAAAAAATAAGATCGAAACCCTACAATCTGAGAATTGAAAGGCGTATAACAGAATAAGAAAAAAAGCTTCGTTATACAAAGAAGGTGATTTAGTAGCCATTCAAAGAACCCAATTTGGAGCTGGACTGAAACTAAGACGAAAGTTCTTAGGCCCTTACAAAGTAACGAAAGTTAATTCTAAGGATAGGTATGAAGTTGAAAAGGTTGGTCAGCACCAAGGACCGAACTCAACCACCAGCTCAGCTGATTTGATGAAACTTTTTTATGCTTAATTGATTTTTTTATATTAGTTATTATTTTTAATTTTTCTCATACTATATCCCTCTTGAGAAATTAATAGATGTTCTATGGTAATACACTCGTTTCCATTAGTCATTTTATATTCCCTTGTAACATTTATTATATTTTCGTATTATTCTTTATCTTTCTATTGATACGAAGGATTTTTTTATGGGTTAGTTAATTGTAGATCATAACATAGAATATTTTCTTTTTGTATGCTTTATTTTACGTCCGGAATTGTGAATATTAGGTATACATCTTTTCATCTGTAATATTTTATTTTATTATTTTTAAGAAGCGTATTATTTGTCTTTATTGCATCCACATTCCAATAATTATCAAAGTTGTAGTTGTAACTAAAATAGTTTGTATTTAAAGTACTTTAGCTCTAAACATTCTGTAAGAGCTGAGAGACCAGCTCTGTCAGGAGAGGGTGGTTTTGTAGGATTTTCCGTTTGAAATATTTTGTAAAAAGATTGAGTCATATACTTTTCAGAGGACTATTAATGGCAATTTTGTTTATTACTGCATTCCGAAGCAGTGCTGTCTGGTGAGCTTTCGGAGCGCTTGCTTCAATAATTTTTTGGCAGAGGTCTACTAACCACCGACGGTTCAACGCGTCACGTTTTTTGCGCATTTCGCGCTCAGCGCGATTTCAGTCCAAGCGTCCAACCATGAAAAAGGTAATTAATTTCCCCGTCTTCTAAAGGTATAACTTAGCTTTCAATTAATATAACTTCTGCATGTCTCTTTCCCTTTGTAATTAGAAAATATTCCCGTTTGTTAATATTTCCCTTTAACTTGAAAAAAAATTTTTTTTGCTTAAATGAAGTATCTGCGTTTAAATGACTTTGATTCAATTAATTCATCACTAACCCTTTGATACTAACCCCTAGACAACCACTTCGCCAATTTAAAATTCTGACTTCTGAAGAGTCTGATCTTTATTCGAAGATTTTATTCGGAAACCCACAGAAATACATATATTTTTGACAATTTGAGATTTTTATATTTTCAAATTGTATGTATTTAGCCTTTGTAAAAGTACTTTACTTTAACATCTAGGATAATTAGGAGTCCTTAAACCCCTATATTTTTTAAATAATTGTTGAAACTGGGTCATGCCCATTTGAATGGCGAAAAATGTAAGCAAAGTACTTCCTTTTTTTTCTTAAAAGTTGACCTTCTGATATAATCACAACATGTATCTTTTATTATAAACTGAGCCATTTATTTTTTTTATTTCCTAGATGATTAAAAGTCTCAGTGTATACATTAAAATCAATTTATCTCAAAATGTAAATTTTGATGTTCGATGTACATTTTTTGAGAAACGACCTATTCACAGGTATGTAATTTTTTTATGATATTGCGGCGGTATTCACCAAAGACCCATTTCCCGTCGGGAACGAGTGACGTTTCAATGATCAAGTAGTTTCTCGTGGGAAAGTATCCAATGGTGGACGCCTCGGAGCTAATGTCCTAAGAGAAGTCAACTTCACACCTCCCTTGATCTAGCTGACAGAAGGTGCTGACGCAGTTCCCACACCAGCCACCGGTTTCAAAGTACACCGCGCGAAGGGGACTTCGACCAATAGAAGAAAGGTTTCACCGAATACGTTCAAACAGAAGTGACCATACATCACGTGTCACTTTCGTGGGCGGGACGTATTTCACCTAAAAAGGGACTCTGGAATCGCGAGAACAGACGGAGAGCAACACCAACGCAGAGAAATGATCTATAACTCCAAAAGTCTCTCCAATTCCAATACTCTTATTAGCATTTATTCCCCCAGCTCTTCCAACAGCCTTACCAGCATCTGTTCCCCCACCGCTTTTCCAGCTCGTTTTAACGCCGCTTTCATCGGGAGCAAATATTATTGCCTCAACAGCACTGCCTGTAATAGAACATTATCGTCCCGGCATTACAGCCGCGGCAATATATTTATAATGAGGGCTAATCAGTGGCGCACACAAGGGGGTGTCCTACGGGTCCGGACCCCCTCCCCCCACAAAGCTCTTGATTTTTTTTTAGATTGATTATAATTCTAAGTATATAGCACGTAAAAATTAATTAAATATTTGTTATTAATGATTAATTTTATTAATTAATGCTAATTACTTATTCAATAAACATAAACAAACGAAAATATAAAAACGAGAGCTTTAAAAATTTAAAAGAAAAAAAAGAGAGATGATCATAGAGAAAAAAATTAGACTTCTACATAGATCGAAATACTGTTTATTTCACAGAAATGACACATCTCATGAACTTAAAGCAGTGGCGTGTAACGGAGAACATTTAGGCTCCCTGCAAAAAGTCAGGTTTTGGGCCCCTAAGTTGGATTTTATGAAGGGTAGGTACTTGGCGGCAGTCAGGCTTTGGGCTCTCTGGAACCCTGCCCCCCGCAATGCGGGGGTGTATCTTACGCCACTGGCTTAAGGTGGTATAGTTTTAGGTGCATATTTACTTGTTTTCTAAATAAATAATTAATATACACCTAATAAATGAATAATACTTCAAATTTGGTATTCCCGAATTAAAGAGGAATAATTCCTCTAATAAATGACTTCAAAACATAAGAGCATTTCTCCCGTACATTTCAAGTTTCTTCATAAAAAAAAAGGGTTGCTCGTTATACGGCACTCGCATATACCTAAAAACTAAAAATTTCTGCTTGAAAGAATATTATTATGGTGGTGGGCGTTATACGCCGGATTTTACGTTACTTTGAACCTAACTTTATCTGTGGGTCCTAATCAGCTACATTCCTTGTAATGCAAATGTAAATGAAATCTATAAATGTTAATATATTGAAATTTTAAGAACACGTGTTCATTACACATGAAAAGAATGAAGTATTACTTATCGTAATCGTATATTTAAACTTATCAATTAAGGTTTTGATCATACATTTTCTAAGGACTAACCTAATTAAGTTAACCTAACTAGGGTGAATGTTGTAAAATGCATTTAGCAAATTTTCAAAAATGAATAATTATGATAGATGTTGTAAAGTACTTCGCTTTAAAATATTTATGTACTAGAAAAATAATCCTTATAGCGAAAATGAAAATGCCGAGGTGAGAGAGTGTTCATTAACGTTTGCAATACATAACGACGGCTATTGGCGACGAACGTAATATTGAAATGGGGTCAAGTGAAGAGGACGACACCTGTGAGCTAGTAACTCCCTCTTCGAACTTTCACACCACACTGATGGGTGTATTTTGAGCCATACCAGATTTAACGTGCATCAGCGTTTTACACAAAGGGTGCTCAGTGCCATTAGCACTCGAACCCACTACTCGACAACGTCGACCACGACCATGGCCATGACCACTTGGGTGAAAATTCCTGGAGATATTTACCATAAATATAAAATAAATTAACATTAAAATCGTTTCATCAAATGGATGACTTGTAATGAAGATATATATTTACTAATTATGCGTTTTTTTTGGCAACAGTTTGCCTCAATTTATTATTATGATTTCCATACGGAAATGAAAAATACACAGAAAAACCTACTTTAAAACAAATAAAGAATTATAATAAATTATTTATTTTAAAATACTAAATTAATTTTCTGGCATTATATAAAAAAGCGAAATGGATGTATAAGGCTTTAATTTGGTTCTTAAAATGCACCTGTATTTTATTAAAATGAGTCCACATCTAGTACAGTTAATCGAAAGGAGTCAACATAAAAATATAAATAATATATGCCTTTTTTGTACTAAAATAGTATTCTACGATCAATTTATCCACGAAGTAATTCAAATTTCTGAACATAAAAACCCATATTGAACCCCATCAATACGTTACGTTATCTTGCATCTACGAAATTGAATTTTAGGAAACCATGATAAGAAAATGATGCCATTTACTATCGTTACACCTGTTATAACATAAAACCCATCCGAAATAATCACATCGTAGCATGAATGGCTTCCAGAAGTCGAGCTATAAAGTTTTCTCTTGAAATAGAATTACCGAAAGAGAAAAAAATGGTTCGATCAATATCGAACACGAAAGTTCAGTTACGACATTTCTGCATCTAAGTTTTCGACTCATTTAGCCCGAGAAGTGATGAAGCCTGTCTAACTCTCTTCATTGGCCGAGAAGATAAGAAGAGGAACATCCAAGAGCCTATGAAAGAAAAGTCATAACAGTCTCCAACATTGCGGACATTCAAACTTCAACGTGTTAACCCTAAAGGAATGTTGCCACAACCGCCATCTATACTTTATTTAACTATTCGGTGACTCAAATTTTCTGGGGATATTTTTTAACATTGAGCACATTTTGCGCGAAATTTACTGAGTTGAAACTAACTTTCATATACTTTAGGTAGCGACATCTAACAGATTCACCTTTTTCATAGACAGCTGCATGTTGTTGATGAAATTCCTCGCGTAAGATGTGCAAAAGTAAAAAATGGATCAAACTTTCTCAATTTCGTATTTCTCAGAGCAGTTGAACTAAACTAAAATCAGTGCAATTGTGATTGAAAAGGAACTAAGCTTATTCATCTCATTAACATCATATATTTAATTGAGTAAATACTAAGAATCCCATAAAAATAAAAAATATTAAAATTTTCTTTTCCATTTGTTGGTGGCGCATCCAGTTGGAAAGCTTGGTTTCATGATTTAGATCAAATATAATAACTAGTTATAAAGAGGTATATTGAAGTTCCCGAGAGTGTTGACAGTTACAAAACATATGCCTTTAACAACTTTGATTGTATTTTTCTGAAACTTTTTTTATCGGTGCAAGTATCTTTCGTTCCCTATGAATATTTTTTCTATTTAAGATCTAGTCTTAAAATTTGTTCGGATACTTTAATTTAGAAGTCTTCAACCTTTTTAACTCTCGAGGGTCATATCAATAAATCCACAAGGATTCGCAAGCCACATCAATGAATTTGCAATTATCTGCGGGCCACATGAATGTCAAAAAGTAATGCAATTAAGAAAATTAAATAAGAAAGGGAGATTAGTTTTACAAGACTACAACTTATTCTAATAAAAGTGATGGTGTATACATAGGTTTTGTACTGTATCTGTAACACCATCTGTTTAACTCTCAAAATAAATAATATATATATATATATATATATATATATATATATATATATATATATATATATATATATATATATATATATATATATATATATATGTATATATATATAAAATATATATATATATAAAATATATATATATATATAAATTAATATATATATATATAATATATATATATATATACACTCTGTCGCAAAAAAATATATGCACCCAGAAGAAATTGAGCTACATTCACGAAATTTGGTATGCATGTAGTGTATATGAAAATAAACAAATGATTAAAAATTCAGAACAAAATATCATTTTATTAAGCGGTTACAATTTGCAAAAGGTTAAAAATCAGTAAGTAGTAAAGCCACCTCTGGCA